>CABFVX010002610.1:0-54425 GCA_902151425.1 Timema shepardi | reverse complement strand
CCCCCTCACACACACATAAAACCACACACACACAAAGAATAGATTCATTTTTCAACTCATACATTTCCTGTATCTAATAACATGCAACATAATTATTTAAAACACATATAAACATGTCTAAACATCTTCTCAGGTCTGGAGACATCTTCTAGTGAAGAGGAGAGTGACAGTGAAGATGTTGGTACATACCAACGCCACTGGTTCTCCAGCTGGACTGAGCCAGGCATGTATGTGGAGGGTCACCGCAATGGCAAGCTGAGCGTGGTACGTGCAGAGTTGCGGCGAAGGCTGGGGCAGATGTGTGAGGGTCTAGTGGGGCAACGGGAATGTACGTGGCTGGGCGCCCTGCTGGACACTGCTAATGCCCACCCCATGCAGGCAGCACTCTTTCTCAGCCAATCAATACAGCAACGGAGGAAGGGAGAAAGGAACAGGCTGCGGCCTGTCTCGCAAAACAGGTGATCCAACCGACAAATACATCACTGATGTTTGTAATTTTTATTATCATTTAATAGGAATGACTGCAACAGTAAGGACAGAGGTGTCATACTTTTCAAATTTTGTTTGCCT
This sequence comes from Timema shepardi, assembly GCA_902151425.1. Lineage (NCBI taxonomy): Eukaryota > Metazoa > Arthropoda > Insecta > Phasmatodea > Timematidae > Timema > Timema shepardi. The sequence goes on along the minus strand of CABFVX010002610.1, from coordinate 53,855 downwards.
TTGACTGGGAGTTTTGGGTTTGAATCTCAGATGGCTGTATTAAAGTGTTTTATTCTATAGCCTTTACTGCGCTCTCTCCTGCAAATTTTGGTACACTTATTATTAGCTCTGCCTTCCTCATTCACACTCTATTTTAAATATTTTTAAATATGGCTAGTATACACAAGAAGTGACACACACAACATGTAAAAATCAACAAAGGACAAGTGTTGGTGCATTCTTCTTTTCATTGTAAAAGCCATTTTCTGTTCATTCCCTTTTATGTTTATATCCAATTTTCTTATACCTTTTTCCAAATATAACAGTGTTGGTAAGTAAAATTAATTTGTTGTGATAAATTAATGTTATTAAAAGCTCTTTATAGATTAGAAACACCTTGGATTAAGATTTTTCTTTTTGTTGCTCTAAGTCTAAGGTATTGTATCTGAGAATATTTTTTTGTGCAACAGAATTTTCATTCAACTAAGAACTTGTCTCTTTATTGGCTGAAAGCATTTTTTCAGGGGACTTTTCAATTTATATTATAGAAAACTTTGTCTTTTGGGGGATAAGAAGCTTTTGTTTGAAAACTTGTCCTAATTTTACAGGTCAAAATCGACCCTACTTCATAAAAAGCGTTGCAGCTACACATCAGGAGAGGGTTGCACCAATATGGCTCTTCCCTCTACACAGCACTGTATCCAGCATGTCATGTACAATGTGGACCAACTGTTGTTTGAACACTGCACTGCCAAGTTCTCAGACAACACCCAGTGTTGTGTTCCCGTGTTCGACATCTGCCATGAGCTACCGTTGTGCCTTGAGCATGCCAGGAAAAGGGTCAGTTATTAAATTCAACCTAGTTATGGGGCCCTTGAATAGTTAAATCGCTTGATTTTTCAAATCTAAAATTATTTTTGAAACCCATAATCTTCAAATCCCTTGAAGATTTTAATTCCATAGAATCTATGAATCCGATATAATCTAAAAATCCCATAGAAACTTTGAATCCCTTGAAGATTTGTATCTCATACAATCATCGATTCCCTTAGATCTCAAAAAGCCATTTCACACTAGCATCCATGGTGTTCATGGTAATGTCAATGGACGTGTCAATTCACACTGCTACCAAACGTCCGCATACATTTTTGATGCCTAGAAACTTGAGTTGCTAAACTGTAATGTAATGTAATGTAGTGTAGGCAACTATGTGCTCCTCAAAACGCCACTGCACATGCTCAGTCCAAGACGTCCACGTGAACACCCTACTGATCGCTCGAAGAATAATCTAAAAACATCTGTACTATTGACACTTCAGTCCTTCTGTGACACTGTGGACCTCAGTGGGAATTGCCCCATTTTAAAAGCTGGTGAGCGATTTCTACAAAACGTCCAACCACGGTGTCCACAGTAATCTTGGAAGAAATAAATGTCCATGGATATGCCAACTCACACTGGATCCCAATATCTGCAGACATTTTTGATGCCTACAAACTTAAGTTGCTATACTGTGGTATAGGCGACCACGTGCTCTTCAAACTGCCAATGCGCATACTCAGTCCAAAATGTCCACGCGGACGCCCTACCGATTGCTCGAAGAGTGATCTGAAAACATCAGTACCGCGGACACCTTGGTTTTTCCACGACACCGTGGATGCAAATGTGAATTGCCCCATTTGATAAGCTGGGAAGTGATCTCTACAAAACGTCCAACCACGGACACTGCGGATGCCAATATGAAATGGTCTTTAAGCCCTTGAACCTCAGAAATACTTACATCTTTGACTATTTCAAAGCCCTTGAATCTTTGAAGGCCTTAAAATTTCAATAACATAGATTCTTTAAATCCCATAAAATATCTGAATCCTTGTATCCCTAGTGAAAGTTTTAAACTCTTCCCCTTTGGGAATATTTCCACCAATTAAATAGTGTTTACTGTTGGCACCTAAAACCCATAACTTTTTTTCTAACCTATTTTAAATTACTTTCAGTTTGTCCTCGGCTAGATTCACTTGTTATAGGCGAAATCTCCCTTCATCTGGACCCGTAGTCGGGCGGGGTTGAAAATGGTAGTCCCGAATATTTTGGGGCCTCAGGGGGCGAATAAACATCCCTGACTTTAGGTGAATACTGTTAAGACCGCCCTCCTGCTGAAATGTGATGACTGGACACTTGGGGTACACTTTACTACCTATCTGCACATAAAGGCCACTATCAATAGAATTTCTGTTCCATAAATTATCCCACTGTCATAAGTATTAGTAGTAACAGTAATTAAAATAAATGAGTTACTGTCAAATCAGCTGTGCATGTAAAATTGTCGTAAAACTCCAAAACCAGGCATACTATAATATTGAAACACAACAAGGATCTAGTATTGTGCTACTTTGAGTGTACAGAAAACACTGGGACACGTTAGATTATTATTAATATAATCAAAATGTCCTCTCATGTGCATCTTGAATCCATGAGTTGTTCAGTTAATAAATTAGACTCTTAATCAAATCTTTTGAATGGGAGAGGTTTAAGAACACACTGGTGGAAGCGGCAGAGGAGGTATTTGGGAGGAAATGGAAGGAAACACCCTTTTGGAACGACAGGGTGAAGGTAGCAGTAGAGGAAAAAAATAAAGCATTTAGAAGGAGTTTTAAGAATAGGAATGAGGAAACAGGGGAAGAATATAGGGATAGTAATAAAATAGTGAAGCGAGCTGTATGGGAAGCCGGGAAGGATTGGATGAAAAAATGGATGGAAATATTTGAACGGGACGTGGAAGTAAGTAAGTAAGTAAGAAGGTGCTATATAGCCAAGTAAGAAATGGCAGGAGAGACAAAAAACAAGAAGTTAGAATGATAGACAAAGAAGAAAGAACGTTGAGGATAGGAGAGGAAGAAAAGAAACTACGGATGAAATATTTCGAGAAAATGTTCAACCCAGCAGAGGAGAGGGATGAGGGTGAATCAGAGAAGCAGGAAAAATACCAGAAGAGGAGGAAAGAGATGATGGACACATTAACGAGGATGAAACAAGGAAAAGCACCAGGTATGGATGAACTGACTGGGGAAATGCTATTAGATTAGGTGAAGTGGGTATACAATTACTATACAGGGTGCCAAGAGTTATTTGGAAGGAGACAGGAAGAGATCTACATATTATAAGGGGATAACTCTGATGTGCTACTTTACTAAAATATATGAGAAGATAGTAATAAAGAGAATAAGAAAGTAAATGAAAGGAAGGAGAGAGGAACAGTGCGGATTTATAAAACAGAGGTCTACAGTAAATTTAATCTTTGCCAAACTACAGCTGCTAGAAAGAAGGTATGTATGTGGGAAAGACTTGGTAATGGTATTTATGAATGTGGAGAAGGTATATGATAGTGTGGATAGGAACAAAGTCTGGAAAGCGATGGAGGAGGCTGAAGTGGAAAAAGAAGATGAGCGAGAGAAACATTTATGAGGATAGCTGGAGTTGTGTTAAGATGGGGAATGGAAAGACGAAGTGGTTCCAAATAAAAAATGGAGTGAAGCAAGGGAATGCCCTCTCACCATTACTATTTGTGTTAGTAATGGAAATGGTCATGAACAAGGTGGCAGGAAAACTCGGGGCGGAAAGAATGAAGAATGAAAGGCATAATGTTTGCTGCTGACTTGATTGTATGGGGAGGAGAAGGAAGAGGAAGTACAGGAATACCTACAGGAATTGAATGAGGAAGTGAAAAAGGGTGGAATGAAATTTAGCATGGTGAATTGGGAAGTGATGATGACAAGGAAGAGGGTTAGACCAATAAAGCTATCAAGTTGGATGGAGTACAGCTGAGAAAAGTACAAACGTAAATTATCTTGGAAGTGTGATTAAGGAAAAAGGTGGTGGTGGTAGTAGAGAGGATTTAATGAGAAGAGGACAGCAGTGAGAGTTATTCTGTAGGTGCATAATAGATCTGCTATGGAGAAGAGAAGTGTCCTTGAAGTGTAAGAAAGTGTTGTACAGGTCATACTTTGTACCTATTGTCACATATGCAGCAGAAACATGAACAAAGAATGTAATAAGAGATTAGGAAAGTGGAGGCCATGGGAATGAAGTTTATGAGGAGCTGTCATGAGGAGAAAAAATATTAGGAATAAAGTTATCTGGAAACGAATGGGGGTACAGGGAGTACATGAGATTGTAAAGGAAGCAAGACTGAGATGGTTTGGTCATATAATAAGGATGGAAAAGGATAGCATATCAAAGAGAATGATGGAGATGAAGTATGTAGGGAAAGAGTACAAATAAGACCAAGAAAGAGGTGGGAGGAGTAGGTAACATAAATGGTTCAAGTGAGAGTAGAAGAATGGAAGAAATTAAAGGAGGAAGAATGGTGCAAGGGTAGAGGAAGATGGAGGCATTTTACTAAACTGACCCAGCCACAGGCTTGAAACAGCTGCTGATGATGATGATGAATAAATTTCCTTCAGCTTAATTGTAGATTAAACTCAAAAGTGTATGACGTTCCACTTAGTTAGACCCGGGGTCCTTTGTTGGTAACAAGGTGAGGTCCTGGTGGTACACTTTGGGATGAGTCTGAGTTCTTGTGAAAACCCTTTCTAGTAGGCCTTGATTTACGCTAATTCTCCATGTGTTTGGGCCATAACACACACACTTATGTGGGTTCAACTTTCCCCAGTTATTAACGACTCAGCAATTTTGCGCGAAGTTGTCGCTGACAGATTACACTGGCTGTATGAAAATTTTTCTAAACACAAGCACAAAACTGAAATCATTTTGTAATGACAAATCTTGATTACTGTACACAATAAAATAAAATTAAAACTAAATATGTAGCGAGGAAAGAAACCAGTCAGCGAGCATTTTCAACCGCTATCCCCACTCTACACTTTCTTCCGGGGAGGGGAAAAGAAGAGGTTAGGGGAATTCAGCCAGCTGCCTTTGAACTCCCACAACCCTGGCTAAGCTTCACAAAAGTTTCTATAGATGGCAGCAGCGTCCAGGCCCAGAAATAGAGAGGCTTTTCCCACCACTTTTACAAACGGCCAGCCGTGTGGGCATAAAAGTCCCTTACATTAGAATCCTCGAATCCCTCACATCTTTATACCCCTGGTAGGGAGGGATATGTTAATATTTTAGAGCATACATTTCTTAATTACTCAGATTCGAACTTCAATTATTTAAATATTACGTTTTGAATTAATTACACATCTTTGAATTCTTATAACAGAAATTGGTTGATTTCACCACAGAGTTTTATATTTTATGCAATTATTATTTGAAGTGCTGTGTATTTTTTAGGTTAATTTTAATATTCACATTACTTTATATATTTTGTTTTTACTAAAACCAAATAAAATCTCTTATGTCAAGAGATTACAGGGTGACCTGTAAAACATAGAAAAGTCAGTGAATTTGATCAACTTTCTGGTATTTTCACACATTCATTAAAATAATACAAAACTTTAATCTACAATAGTCAAAATAACATTTTTCTTCCAGTTAATAGTCACCGCAAATCTTTTTCAACCCAGTTGAGTATACTAATCTGAATTACCAAAGTCTACATGTGATTTTTGTTTAATCTTTTCATACCTCTTTCTGCATGTTTTTAGCCAAAGTTAAGCCATGGCTATGCGCATGTGCAAAAATTCGATTACGCTTTTGAAAGAAGAAACTAAAAAAGAATGTGTCTCACAACAATTTTAAACTGTACTGGTGTACTCAATAGGATCTAATTGAATTCCAACTTAGATCACACCACACAATTGTCCATTGTTTTAGAGTTAAATACTTTAACTCCATCATAAAATTTTCTGATGATGTATGTGTCTAGAAATAGTATGACATTAAGTTGCGATTTTAGTAAAATTATGTTTTTAATACATGGGTCATTCTCAAATTGAGGGACAATTTATGTTTCCTGCCTATAAATATTTTGTTATTTTTAAAACAAGCAACACATTTTTTTAGTTGTAGAAAGTGTATAAAACTTGATAGAAACATTTAAGTATGGTAATATTTAAAACAAATTAGACCAAATGATTATTAAAAGTCCCCTTCATCACCTCGCTAACTGTCCCCACCTCTCCATTTCGAAGTTTGAAGTTCTATACAAAAATAAAGAAAAAGAGTAAGAAATATATAACCATGCTAAAAGATTCTCTTAAGACTTATTTTTGTTTGAAGAATACATTTTAATAAATTATTCATGAATATAAAAATTTTAGTCAATGTTTGTTTGTCTCTTAGTAACACACTGTACAAACATGGTATTTTGAATTTGGAGCTAAAACCTTCCAGAATGTTTCACTTTTTCCCCATTAGCCATATTGTGTTTTCCTGTAATTACTATTTCTTGTTATTTCATTAGTTAAAAAGTTTATTTAATATTACTCAGTCAACGTATGAAAATTCAGGTAAATAGTATAGAGTATGTTAATTGCAAATCACTTTGCTAACATTAATATAATCTGGAGTTTTTGAAATACCAAAGCCAATACCAATTCAGTTGAACGTAAATGAAGGCAGGAACTAACCTCATTGTTTGTTTGTCGCTTTATACTTATATTATAGTTATGAAACTCAAAAGTCCGCCAAAAACATCACTTCGATAATGTTGGGTGGTCATGAAAATAGTGGTATCACCTCGCTAACCTTGCTTGGTGATGAAAAGGGTGTCATCACCTCTCTAACATTAGTTAGGTGATGAAAATAATGATAGCCATGTAGCTCACGCTAGTAAAGTGAAATTTTCAATGTAAATGCTGTTTTCCCAAACATCACTTTGCTAACGGCTACGTCACTTCACTAACAACAATAAAATCACTTATTTCTCATTAACAGTCTTAGAAAATAAATAAATATTATTATATATTATTAACATTTGGGCTATTAAAAACATAAATAAAAAATGAGAAATGTAAAACCTAATTTTCTATGGATTTTGGAAAATTTAACATCACTAATACATGAATTTTGTATGATTCTTCACTTACAAAATCCTAATTCCAATAAATTAATAAAAATGTATAATTTTTTTACTTTTGTTAAAAAAATAAGTTATACCTAATAAAAATACCGATTTTATTTGGATTTTAGAAGTCATAACATATTTATGTGCGTTAGCAAAGTGATGGATTATGGGTATCCACTTTGGTAAACCTAAAAAAACAAGAAAATTGTAAAATCAAGCTTTGCTGGTTTTATTACTTCTTTAATACAGCTTGTATAATCAGGCAATAAATTATACTTTTCCTGAAATTTTTAGTATTTAGTTTTTGGATTTCCTATATGTCGCTAAATTTGAGAATGGCCCACATAGTGACTGGAAAAGTTTGAAATTGGCTCTGGAAAACCTGGAAAAGTCAGGGAATTTTAAAATATAGTTTGGCTGGACACCTTGTATCATCACGGTACTTCAGCTAGACAGCTACCACTTGATTGTTCATTTTACATTTGTGGAATAGACTTTCTTCTCTTAGATGCTGCCCCACTCATTTCTGTGCTTAAAGTAGATATCTTTGTCTTTCTCTAAACATTTCAAAAATTCCCACTTGCTGGACGTAACAAATAATTGTTAATAAATAAAGCACAGTGAGTCACACATTTCACAACTTGTATCTCTAACTTTAAAATCCCCTCCACCCCCTTCCCCCAAAGTTTGGTACAAACAAAGAAGATAACTGTCCACAAAAGAGATTAAGAGTGATGAGTCAGCAATCTGGTGCACTCATTTTTTTTGGTTATTTATAACAGACTATTTACAAAAAGATTCTAATTTTTTTCTCTCTAAATATAACCACATAATTGGTGAAACTTGGTTAATATTTATTTTTGTACATAATAACCTAGAAAGTGATATTAAACAACAAAAAAATACTAATAATTGCTGACATTGACTAATGATTTTTCCCCCCCTCAATGAATGTTTTGAATTTAGGTGAGAATAGCTTTCATATAACTATATTCAAATTATGTTGAACACATTTAAAATATGTATACCAGTTTGTAATACATGGGTTTTCCTCGATTTTAATAACTATTTGAATTTATTTCAAAATTTTCCCTATTCAGTTCAAAAATATTTGCAGCAAAAAATTCACCATTTGCACAGACCTCTTATCTATGAAACCCTCAAATCCCTCACATTAATGAATCCTATCTTTAAATCTCTTGCTCCTTGAATTCTATAAAATCTTCATATCCATCACATCCTTGAATCCTATAAAATCTTCATATCCATCATATCCTTGAATCCTATAAAATCTTCAAATCCATCACATCCTTGAATCCTATAAAATCTTCAAATCTATCACATTATTAAATCCTGTAAAATTTTCAAATCCATCACATCCTTGAATCTTATAAAATCTTCAAATCATTATTGAATCCTGTAAAATTTTCAAATCCCTCTCATTCTTGATGCCTTTAGAATTTTCAAATTCACATTCTTGAACCCTGTATTATCTTCAAATTTAAAGTATTTGATAGAATCCCTGTTTTTTACTTTTGCTTTGAAATTTTCTTGATTGCACAATCCTTGATCTAATTTTCACCTCATATTTTAAATTCAATACAGCCATTTGCTATATATTCAGTGTGGCCACAATCTGAGAAAATATGGAAAACCATGAAAGAACAGGAAATTTAAAATTACCAAGAAAATTAGAAAAATGTCTGAGAATTAGGTTTTAAAACCAATAGGCTAAAGCCATTTGCTATATATTCAGTGTGACCACAATCTGAGAAAATATGGAAAAACAGGGAAAGAAAGGAAATTTAAAATTTCCAAGAAAATTGGAGACATATCTAGGAATTTTGTAGTTGATCAGGGCATATTGTATATTCAGTTGTCTGGGAAATAAAAATATCTTAGTTGCATTATGTTCAAACACGATTTTTATTAAAATCAATTTCTATCAGAGAATGGATCATATTTAAAAAATAATAATTTTTAACAAACCGGCTATTTTGACTATTTTTTAACCTTTTTATAAATATAGACTTTATTAAGGGGAATCAGGATTTTTGAGATTTTATAGCCACCCTGTTATTGTTTCATTAGTTATATAAGTTTTATAAAAACATTTTCTTAAAATTCTTTTCTCTTAAGGTTATGCTTATTATTAAAGAGTCTCAATGGAGAGTCTTAATGGTAATAGATAAAAATAGATTAGTGTTTTCATTCTGTTTTTCTTCTCTCTTTCTACTTTTTTTTTGATAAAGGTGTTGATTTTGAAATATAAAAACTTTGTGTTTTAATGGGGGTGTGAAGTTTTTCTATCATAGAAGCAAGAGTAAAGGAAGATGTTGCCACATTAGCGCATTGGGTTCTTGCCACATTTTTTTCTGCTTTCCCTAGATAGGCTTTCTTAACTCAATATTAACACAATTATTTTACATATATATAAATAATTTATTTTTATTTTTGTTTTACTAGGACAACTATGACAAGATGTGTGCTGAAACAAAGCCCAAGAAAGTACGCAGGAAGGCAAAACCAACACGACCAAGCAAGCGCAGCAAGAAGAAGAGAAGAACACAGAGGCTGGTGGAAACGGCGCCCCCTGCCTTGTCTCGGGAACATAGAAACCTAGTGGCTGATAATCTCGGTAAGCTCACTTTTATTGGTTCTGATGTTCCCGTGATCTCGTCTGTTTTTTGAAGATGGAGCAAGTCCTTTTGGCATTCACTGTAAGATTCACTTTGATTCAAATGATTATATTAATAGTAGTAGAGATTACAGGGGTGTTAAGCTAAAGAACATTTAAAGTTGGTTGATTTCAATGTACATTTAAGAACCATAAAACAGAAGTTTTAAGGAGTATCAAACCTAGAAAACATTTAAGGGGTTTAAAACTCAGGGAACTTTAGAGGTTACTTAACATCTATATAACATTTAAGTGTTTTCAAACCTAAATACTATTTAAGGGGTGTCAAAACTAGAGAAATTTAAGGGATTTCAAACCTATAGAACCCTTAGGGGTCATCAAACCTAGAGAAATTAGGGATTTTAAACCTATAGAACCTTTAGGGGGCATCACACCTAAAGAACATTTAAGTGGTTTCAAACTTTGAGGACATTTAAGAAGGGTAAAACATACTTTTTTATTTTTTGCACTCTTCCAAGAGAGTAAACCCTCGATTTTACAGACTAATTGGGGGAAAGCCTGTTATCAAAATCAGAAAGTCTATCAAATCAGGGTGAAATATGGGTGAATTGAAAAATACAAGTAAACTTTTTTTCTTCATTAATAATGCATTTTCATTACAACAAGGTAAGTAAAGTAATAATATATACATTTAAAAAAAGGTGCAGTCAGTCTTTGAATTTAATTTTTCTTCAAAGCTCTAACAAATTTGTCATAATTTTCTTCTCTAACTTTGTGAAACAAACACATCCATTTTAAGTTGTTTGTATTTATTACGCTGTTTTTGGACCACAACTTCCCTTAGCCGTCTTACATTTTGGTGGTAAGGCTGCATTTCCATATCTTTAGTCACATTCAAATAGTTTACAACCTTATCTAGTGATTCTATAACTTCAGAAAACTTAAGAGTTTCTTTTATACTATTTTCATCTTTGTCCTCACCATCTTCATCTTCAGGTCTTGTAGCAGCTCTTACATCTTCTGCAATCTCTTCCTCAGTCATTACATAGTGTCCAGGATCCCCCTCGTCTGCTTCTAGCCAGTCTTGAATTTACTCTGCAGTTGGATCCATTTCCCCTACTATCAACAACTGTTCTTCAAAATCTCGTTCAAATCCTTTCAAATCAATTTCACTTCCATGCATTAGAGAGAGATGTGTTTTTGGTATTTTGCCAGGCACTGCTCCAATTAAAAATGGCCAATTTAATGGTATGATTCCTTAAGTTATTTAGTGTCCTCCTACCCCTACTATCCTCCAGCATGTCATCAGGCTGTTCAAGTACCTACATGACTTCTTCTAAGAACTTCTTCCTGTTCAAACACTTACAGACTCCTTGATCAATAGGCTCGATAAGCGAAGTAGTGCCAGGGGGTAAAGCCATTGATTTAATCTTTTCGTCAGAGCTGCAAAGTATCTCACAGCTTGGATGAGATGGATCATTATCCAAAAGTAATAAAGTCTTGACTTCTTCTGGTGGGATCATAAGCACTTCTGTTTGGTATAGTCTTAACTACACCTACAAAGTGGTGCTTAAACAAATCCATGTAGATTTCTTGAGTAAACCAGGCCTTTGTAGAACTATAGTACATCACAGGCAGGTCATCCATAACACCATTCAGAACTCGTGGTCATTTGGTTTGCTAACTACAAAAGTTTTTAACTGGTGACTACCGTTGGCATTGGCACAAGCGAAGGTAAAAAAAAAGTCTCTTTGCTAAGTTTTCTTCCTGGAACTGAAGTTTCATATCTAAAAGCCTGTATTTTTTCAGGCAAAAACCTCCAAAAAATACCAGTTTCATCTGCATCATACAGCTGAGATAACATCAGTCTTGTTTTACTTATACTCAGAAATAAGTCCAGACCTGTGTTGGGATGACATTTTGACTTGGGGATCAGAAACTAGATTTTTTTAAATTCCAACTTAGGCTTATATTTATTTTTAAGGCCATTGGTCCTTTTCATTTGGCGTGGAAATGCAGAGCCATGGGAAAAAACGGTTATCTTTGAGGAATTTTTATTGATTTTCAATTCTCTTTTCGGAAACGGTTTGTTCAAGAATAGAAGCATGTTGATCAAGTTAAACTTTTTATATACACATCACCTCTATGATTTTAACAATGATCAAATATTGATAAAATTGACATTTTTCAACAGAAAATTGTCCGATTCATAACAAAAAATAAGAAAATGTAAAAATTAATAAACATCTATACATTATCTTAGAAGGGCTGTTGAAAATATTAACATAAAGAAACTGATATTTCCAAATGTATGTTTTTTTTCTGCAAGACCTATCCTCCGGCAGCTAGCGCCATCTACAGTTTCCGTGGTCCATCTGTTCTTGTTGGTGTGGAAGGATACTTTAGTTGGTTGAGCCGCGCCACACCTTTCACCCTCCCGCCCCCCCACCCACAAAATAGGTTTTAGACTAGTACTCGACAGGGCCAAGGGCCTTAAGCTTAATGATTTGGTCCAAGCTTAGACTTCCCATTCATTCCAATAAAAAATAATTTGATAATACAATTAGAAGCCTATGAAAATTTTATCAGAAAGGCATCACATTTATAAGATCAATCAAGTTAAATGTAGGAGTAGATAAAAAAAACATAAGGAAAAGGAACAAAAACACTGATATGGTTCATTTATCTAAACAAAACATTTAAATTTGGTAATCTCATAGAATTCTTAAAAGGAAAAATATATGTTCACACAAAAATATTATTTTAATTTATTTCCAAATTGTAAGTTTTCCAAATAAAAATTAGAGAATTTTTTTACCAAATGAGTGTTGAGTAGGTTTTCGATACTAGGTAAAATAAAAAACCTAGATTCACTGCAACTAATATAAATATGTATTTTTAATAAATCTCTTTTAGAGTAAATATAAACAAATTATAAAAATGGATATTAAGTTTGACTAAAAATGTTCTTGAATAAAAAATTCACGGCAAGAATTTTAATAACTACTTAATACTTACACAATTAAACATTGACACATCCAAACTAATGTGAATAAATAGAAATGAGCCATACTTTTGTCCATAAGAATACCAAAACCTTTCTCAACTGAGCCAATGTGCCTAATTACCTCAAACGTTTTAGTTACTAAACCTCCCACAAAAGCGTTCTACTCCAAATAAATGAGTTTATCCAACTAATTCTATCATTTATGTTTGCACACTACAAAAGCAAATGGAATGCATTCCAAATAATAAGAAACATTGTGTACAATATATGTTTTTCTTGTACAAATAAGCCTTAGAAAGGTGTATTTAATGCATAATTAAATATTTAAAAGCCACATTGGTCATTATTTGTGCAAAAAATTTGTTTTCCTAGCTTAAATCAAGCCAGGTATAAATATTACCTTATTATTTGTAGTGTGGTAATGTTATTTAATGGCATTCAGCTATGTTTACATACAATTAGGGCTGGGCCAAAGCTGATTATCAATCCATCCATCTCATAGTAAGTGGAGGTACAATTGATAAACTGATTCAGCATTCTGCTCACTAATTCTTAAAATCATATTTTGTTAGAGGCCCGTATATGTCACACAAAGATGGCCCTTTATAACTTGCCTCACAGAGGGCAGCAATTGTTGTGCTTAGGAATATGGTTGTAACTATTTATTGAAATGAATGCCCTGTGATTGGGTAACATTTGTGGAAGCTCAGAATCACCATCTATTAATATTCAGACCCATGTTGTGTGTTGATTGTCATAGCCTTGAGTATATGCCTAGCACTACTGGAGGAGACCATATTAATAGATGTTCCGCGATTGGGCGATAATTATTGTATTAAGAAAATCTCATCATATATTGCTCCTTGGAGGGCGGCAATTGTCTTAACTCGTAATTGGCTCCCTATAACTAGCCCCATATAACTTGCCCCACTTTGGGTGACATTTGCTTTGCTTCAGAATAACCATTTATTGAAATGAATGCCTCACGAATGGGAAACATCTGTGGAAACTAGAAACTCGTTCAAAATCCCTGCAAAGTGTGACAATGTGAAGAGTTGTATATTGTCTCTGAAGAGAGTTGTTTATTGTTTCAGGCCTCTTGTCGTAATTAGCACCTGAAAGTGAAGGTATTATTCAAAGTTAACTCAGCTAGCATTAAAATATTTGGGCAATATTTATATTAATCACTGACTGAAATAAAAATAAATTTAATAAATTAGTTTGAGATGCTATACTATTCATATCTAGTTGCATAATAATTTTGATGATTATTTTTACACTGGCTAGTATTATAAATATGGTTTTTCTCACAAGCATGTGTGCCACTTATTACATCCTGAATGAGAGTGACATTCTTACTAACCTTTTTGCACTCAACACATTTTCACTTGGCTTATCCAAAAAACTCGAGCTTATTTTCACATATTTACCTCTAACCATTTTTAATTTTCCCATTGAAAAAGGTTTCAATGTATACAAATGGAAAAAATCACACTTATACAATAAACATTGAAGATTTAGAAAAAGAAAAAATTCATAATACCTTTAACTTCAGATATTTTGGAAAAAAAAATGAAATTTGAAAATTTTAATAAAAATTTATTATTCAAAGTTAAAAAAATCTCTTTTTTTTCACATCTTCCTTCTTCATCAGTCATCCTGCAAGAAAGGGCATTTATTTCTATAACATTTTATACAAGTTTGGTGTTAGTAGGTTTGTCTGATTCTAAACTGTATGTATGTCCTTTTGTAAAATCATGTATAGGGGACAATACTTAAAAAATTTTAAGTCAGCACCTGTGTTTGGGAAAACACTCTTCATGAAGTCATAAGATCTGGGTTATTGTCATCACTAGTGGTATCAGAGTCACTTTCAGGCACAAAGTCACAAAGGCACACTGCCAATAGTGTCTAAATAATCTAATATATCATTTAGCCTAGAACTTGAACCGGCCATTGCCGAGATAAAAATCAAATCAAACTATTGTCCTAACACTTAGGCCTAGGGCAAGATAACTTCCAAATAAAAATAACTATGAAGAAAATAAGCACAAAATAATAAATAAACCTTAGAATGAAAATAAAATATCAACTGCAAAACACATAATACACATTTTTCATTAACATTACAGTTCAATGATCTTCATATTATAATACAGTCCTTGTGGTGACATCTAGTAATAATATATGTAACTAAAAGACTAGATTTCGTTGGCTCCGATGGATCGGTGCGCTGAGCTTTTAAGGGTTAAAATAATCGTACATGTTATTACTGCCAAACCCAGCACTTATTCAACCAAACACTTGACTCCAAAATAGTCACATTACATATAAAAAAAATAGATGTGGGGGGCCACGCATAAGCAGACTTATCAAACTGTTTCAACAGTTAAAAACTGCTTAGGAGTAGGGGTCGCATACCAGGTCAGCTCCAAGACTTACTGGTGCTGCAGATAATAAAATAAAGTGAAGCTGTCTCTCATATCCAGTAACATGGGAGGGTTTAAATAAAAGACTTCCAACAAGTCAAAAAATATGGATTCAAATTAAAATATGTAATGTTAGTTAAGAAACAAATGAGTATAAAAACAGGAATATTACAAACTACAACATAGATTCAGAACTTATCTTTATTTCAATACATACATTTATACTTAGCAAATTATTTTAAAACTAACTATTCTTATTTAAATTCCAAGAAAATTAATTCACAGATTACAATATAAAATTCCTATTTAAAACTACTACAAACTTAACTATGAGAAATGAGTCAGTTTAACCAAAACTATATTTAAAATGTGGTAGGGCCAATGATAAATTGAATTATATTTTAATAACTCTAATTTAAATTTAGACTTTTACAAGCAAGCCTACTATACTGGGGGAAAAAGGGGTCCATGTGAACAGTTGATTTTTTAGTATTATTATCTTTGTAATAAAATAAACCAAATGATTGGCATCAGTGATTGGCCTAGTTGGTAACAATAATTCCTTGAATCTTCCCCAATTTTGGCTTCATTTAAATCTTCCTTTCTTGGTTCTAATGTCCGGCTGCTAGTTGAACATGTGGTTAACCTCACAGGCTACAATAAAGCTTCTTTCTCACTCACTGGCCTTTATATTCTCGACACCCCTCCCCTCATTCTTTCCCATCACATTGTTATTGATGAAAAAGTAGTAATTAGTTATTTCGGCTCTAGCATCCACCCCACCCCCTTGTAGCAACAGAACAAAGAATAAGGCTGTCTGCCAAGAGCTTAACAATAATAAGTCACCAGTACCTAACATGTGTGGGCCTTTAACGAAATATGGTTAGAAGAATTAGCGAGCAAAATGCTTAGTCAGCTTATTGATGTGCCATAATTGGTAATTATCAAACGGATTGATAATTTTGAATAAATATTTAACTTAGAGGGGAAAAAAACACAAAATAATTTAATCACAATAATAAATGGGTATATTTTGCTTCCCATCTGAAACTTTTTACAAATGGCCAATTCTGTGCGGTTCTTAGACATTGAAATTTTTCCATTTTTCTTCTGGGTATTCAGAAACCCGCCTACCTCTAATTAACACTCTACACCACTGATACCCACATAAGTGATCATGTGAACACATATCAAGCTAAATGGTTTCACACTTGCCTGTCATGCACATGTGGGTACATTCTGATGAAAAAACACGCCTCCCTGTTCTCTCTGATAGAAATAGTAACTAAGCCCCATATCAGAATAATTTATAGCTTACACTTCAGGGTGAAGCTAGTGCTCTTGGCCATGTAAGACTCTACATATTGACCTTGTTTGCTTTACCAGAGCGTAGCGAAGTCCTTAATGGTTACATTAAGGGAGAGGAGGTGGATACCAAAGACGATTGCGTGGATCTGCCACTTCCTGCTACACGTGTTGTGCGGGCTAACCCCACGGAGATCATCAGAGTGAGTGAAGCGGCCAAGTCCCACGCCCTCAACACCTTGGAATCGTTCCATTTCCGCCCTGTGGGGCCTCACTCTTCACAGCTTAAGCGCCCTCATCAGCACTTAGAAGCATCGAAGCCCCCCTCTGTCTTGACAAGACTCGCTGCACTGGAGAGCAGAAGAACTTCCTTGCTGAGGGCGGGTGATGGCTTGCAGATGGACCCATGTGACACTGTCAATCTTGAGAATGTCCAGCCATCCTTTCTGCAAAATGTTTCAGCATTCTCTGTGGAAAGTGTTCACACACATAAAGAGGGTGTGACCCCCAAGAGGGAAAGTCTAACGGAGGTTCAACTGGCAGTCAAACAAATTGCTCTCCCTGATGACCAGTGTAAGTGTGAATGTATTTTGAGAAGATAGGGGTCCTTTGATTCCTCAATCTTAAGATTCAAGAGATCAGAGATTTGTGAAAATCATTAAAAAAAATATAATAATTTGAAGCCATTGGTTGTATGATTTCACAATTATAAGCAATAGGTAAATTAAGTAATTAATAAGTATGGATATAAAACCACAATTTGACTAGTTTTTTAATCATATTAAAGCTAAAAAACCACACAACATTAATATAAATACTTATAACAATAACTAAAAATTGATTGCCCCATTAAGTATAGCATAGAAAAGAAAACTTGTGATTCACTTTTGCAAAAGTTATTGCCCTATTATTCTTTATAGCAGAAAAGAGAAACTTATTTTTTACTTTTGCTAAAACTATCAAGAAATTTGATTTGTGTTTGATGCCAAGTCCTTAGTTTAAAAAGGAGTTTAATTTTTCTCATCATTTTAACAAAGTTGTGAATTTTTAAGACTTTGAAATTTGTAAGAACATGCTAGATTCCGTTTTGAGAAAAATTGGAACTAACCCATCTAATAGTTTTAATTTCTAGAAGTGTGTGAATTCCACTCTTTTGAAACAAAGCCAAATAGAATAAGTGGAATTTCCAAAAATCCTAATTGAAGTTTGATTTTCTTATTGTTTTATGCTGAAAAACAAATTATACAGTGCGAAATTATATAGCTTTAGCTACTAAATATTATTTGAAAAATATTTTGGTACTAAAATTATTTATTTATTTATTCCGGAAAGTTTTTAAATCAAATTATTTCAACACGTAATTCAATTATCATATCTACTCTCATAAAACTCACCCTTAACTATATTAGTTCTCATTGTGAAATTAATTATATAAAATTCCTGCATTAGGGGTTTGTGAGATCTAATCTTAATTATGTTGGTAAAAAAAATGTATAGTTAATTTTATGAATGAAATAAGAGACATATTTAAAATAAAATATGTTTTAAACTGGTTTTTAAATAGTTATAAAATCAAGCCATATTAAATGATAAAATTAACTTTTAAATATATGCTGATAGTAACAGAAACATTTATTTTGATATAAATCAACATCGACTCTAGTACAGATGTTCACTTGGTGCTGACCTCCTACCAGAAGAGCATTAATGATTTTTAAGATGTACATAGTACACTTAAATTAAGTTGTACCTGATACAATCTTGCACTAAACTTATGTGTTTTCTAACAGTCTACTGAGATACGCTTTTCCTATTTCTTATTTATTTATAACTAAATTTAATCAAGTATTCATTTGAATAAATATTTAAGCAGTTCAGTACAGTATTCATGATTAATTACTCTTGATATATATGTGCTGACTGCCCTGCCCTCCTTAAAATATTATTCATCTTGGGCTTAACTTAAAAAAGTTGGGGACTTCTACAAAGCTTTATAAAAATATATTATTAGCTAAAATACACTTAAACTTTCATTTCATGTAATTAATTCTGTGCATTCAAAAAGTCCAGTATAATAAATGTTTACATTAACAGTTAACACATTACAAAAATGCATTTTATCTTACTGCTTGTTTGAGTTATCTATATATTTATTCTTTTGGGGTAAGTATGAGGAAGGTTCTAGAGGAAATGGGGAAGAATGGGAAAATACAGGATTTAGAAAAAATTACCTCGTTGTACTTGATAAGAGATTCAAACCCCATTTTTTTCATTCACTGGCAAACAAGACTAAACGTGGCTTACACATTTTTCCATATGCCTACCGATGTAGTGTAATAATTATTATTAACTTTATTTATGAGCTCAACATGAAATGTGTTAACATTTGTCCAATAACATAGTTTTAAAATTATATTTGTTGTTTAACGCTAGATAATTAATTACCTGCGATTATACAATAAAGCTTTTTTCTACAAAAATAAAACATTATTTGGGCTTGTTTTGCTTAATATATATGAATTAAACTTAACACAACCCATGTTACCAGTTCAGCAGACTTTGCTCATCTTTACATTGCAAAACCCATGTTTGCAGGGTTTTTAAAAAAAAAATCTCATGAATCTTTCATTAGAGTGGAATATTTCTTAAACACACAAAACCATTTCTCAGTATCAGTTTCTAATTTCTACATAACGAAACGACCTATGGCAGTGGAAGTTGATGTTTAACCGTGTTTTTTTGTCATTGTTTTATTTCACCAATTTCTATCCAAGAATACTTGAGGTATAAGTGCTGGCTATCCATCCTACTCTGACATGATTTAGCCCAGTGCTGTATTACAAATAACCTTATAATAAGTAAATGTAATTAAATGATTTACACACTCGAGCATAATAAACAATTTTGGACTATTTGTTTTTGGTTCAAGTTTTTTTTAGGTAGATACTAGAGATTAAAACTTTGAATGCTCATATTCATCTAATTCTTTAGGATATTTTAGATTGGAGAAATAAACAAATTTCAGGTTCAATATTTGAAAAATGTTTAATCATGAATGTTTATAGGAGTCGTCATGATGCCGACTTGTAACTTACCCCAACCTAATTATAGGACAAACAATGATAAAACCGCAGGCACTTAATCTACCACTTAACAAACTGAATACGAATTCACATAGCAATACAAACATATACTTTTTCTAGAGCATCTCGAAGAATTATAGTGAGGTGGAAGGGGACACAAGAAAATACCTTTTAATTAAATGTTTTTGTTGCAAAATTAATATTTTTTGGTCAAAATAAATAAAATAATTCACCAGTTGAAATATAGAGTTTAAATCTCTTCTCATGTTGATCTCAACAGCTCTTGAATATCTGTTAAGGGTGTATGTTTACGGTCTGCCTTTTCATCCCTTCTCTCGCTTTTATCAATTCAGCTTGGTTTAAATATTTTGTTGTTTAGTTGTGAATATTTTTAAATTAAAATTCATGCTATGGACTTTTTTTTCTTTGCTAATCATAAAATCTATCTTTAAAATTTATTTATATTCGTAGAAAAAATGCTTGCATAAAGAATACACAACTACATGATCTTTGCATTAGACCATTGTTGTTTGTTTAACCTTAGAAATCTTAACCAGCACTTGTTAAACAAAATATCAGTTGGATTTTATTTGGAAAATATTTTACTGTACTATTTTTTTCTTATCAAAAATTCTACAAGATATGAAATTTATATTTAAATTTAAATTACTGTACAGACTCATAGTCAAAATCGAATAAGAATTTTTGTGCCTTCTCTCAATTCCCTAATACCCAATTCAAAAATATTTTGACAAATCGGTATAAGCTTCCAAATTTATCATCAAATTATTATAAGTTTATTTTTAGATAAAATAAATGTGAAGTCGAATTTTGGAATTAATAAAAATCTTCATTATATATATAAAGTCTAAATTAGAAAATTATTTTTAAAAAATTTCTTGGTTCCGTTCCTGTGGGAAATTGTTATTTTTGGGAATTTGTTTTTCCCGCCCAAAATTTCCTGAAGTCAAAATGTAATACTCGCACAGGCCTTATCCTTGATATATTTTTTAAACTAAATCATTTTTTGTGGCACCTCCACAGTGATCCTAAAATCCTTTGGAACCCTAATGATGCATCAATGTGTGCGCACAGACTCTTGAATTCTGTGTATTCATTTCTCCCCATTCGTCATCCCAACCATTTTTTCTTTATTCCTTCATGGCATCCCTGCAGTCTCTTGAAGTATTTCCCCTTTTATGTAATTGATCACTTTGGAATTTTTTATATATATATATAGAGAGAGTTTGCACTGATCATTACTACCCTCCAGGAAATTCACATTTAATTTCACTATTGAGGGTAATGAGAAGGAAGGTATAATGTATTCATTGTGTGCAAGGAGGGTGGGAAACTGTTAAAGAAAAATACCCCTTAGTACAATCTCAAGAGATTCGAAACATGGCCTGCCTGTACTCAGCAAATGAGGTATGACGAACTTGACGTTCTTTCTTTGGGCTTATTTGTATGGGTGTATTAACTCGTGCTACACAACATGAGATGAAGTGACCTGGCGATCTAGGGGTAAGGTGTCATACTTATGTGCTGGGGGTCCGGGGTTTAATCCTCGGCTACAGCACACATTTATTTGATCACCAAACCCTTCCTTCACCTCTGACAAGGCGTGTATTAATCACAACTTGTGAATGTGAGGAATGACAGGCCTCCACCGTGGTTCGGATTCCACGATAAACTGTAGGTCCTCAATTTCATTTTATGATCATCCTACCATTATAAATTAGCATAAGTGTGTACAACCCAAACGAGTAGTAAGATGTGGTGCTGCTATATAATAATAATAATAATAATAATAATAATAATAATAATAATAATAATAATAATAATAATAATAATAATAATAATAATAATAAATAATCTGTGTTTCTTCATATCCTTCCCTGGAATTTAGGCTTGTTTTCATTTATATGCAAGAAAAAATTGTTGTGTAACCATTTAATATATCCCCACTTAACTCAAATCATTTTGTTTAAACACTGGTCTTATTACTTCATAAATTTCATGAAAAATAAAATTTTGTTCCTTTATAGTTGTCTGGTAAACCTAGAACTTTGTAATTATAAAATATTTACAACCCTTGTCTAAACTTCCTGTTGTTTTCAGATGATGTCCAAGAGGAGGTGCTGGGTATGACGGAGGGTCTCCCTCTAGACACTGTGGACCTGGCCCAGCAAGCTACGCGGCTACTTGAGGAGCACGACCTCACAAATGTACTCAACCAGATTCCCGCAGATGCTTTTAATGACCTTTTCACTGGTATGTACACACATGGTTTGATACATGAGAAGGAGGTCCATTTTGAAGCATCTAGATAACTTTAGGGGGATATTTATTGAATGTAGTTGACATGGTAATTGAACCCAGGAGCTTTAACTTAGCTCACCAATGACCTAGCATTGGGCTATCTAGGGTTTGCTTATACCAAGGGTCATTCATCACAGTCAAATCTCTAAGTTAAGTCGGCTGTGGACAGTCAACCTTACAGTTCAACCAAAAGCATCAGTCTACTCTCCTGACCTGATGAAGCTGTCTGTGACAGTGAAAGCTTGTACTTAACAATGTGTTTATGTTTTGTAGTGTTATATCTAAACAATTTCTACTCCAGTATCACCTAGGTAAGTGTGCTGGCTATCCCTCCTAATTTAAACCAGGATTTAGCCTAGTGCTCTATACCACATAACCTCAATAAGTTAAATATAATAATTATTTTCATCATAAGTTTGCTTTCTTATCCAAGGGATCAAGATAAAGATGAATTTTAAAGATTTAGTTTAGTATTGATCTCTCTTTATTGACAAATTGTAAATTTAGACCAATTTTCTTTTAAAATAAAAATGATTAATTTCCAAATTTAATAAATCTGAACATAAAATTAATTCAACAAAGGTGTTGTTTTTAGTTTGGTTTAGTTTTATATTTATTTTGTGTTTTATTTTGGATGACCATTAATGTGTTGACTAATGTAAGCTGCCTTTTTCTTTAATATTAGTCCTATTTATGTATAACTGCATTAAAGGGGTTTTTACTATTACTTTTCCACAGAGGACAAGAATGGTCAGTATGTGCCAACGCGGGAAGAAACAGAAGAGCTGGAGCGAGCTCTTGAAGCTGTGGACAAGGATGTCAAGTCTCTGGAGAAGTTGTCACAGACCCAAGGTCTTCTCGAGACACTCATTGATGACCCGACACTGGTCCAGACCCTGGCACAGCTGCCAGAAGTGTCATCACTTTCTGTATCTGGCGGTGTGTATGCCAATTACCACCATAACGGCTATGTGGTAGCCAATGCTGCCGTGCACCACGATGTCATGGCCGCACTGCCTCAGATCAAAAACTTTGCCCAGCACTCTGTGGTTGACCTTGGCCCTAGCATATCCATACAAACTCAGACTGACACCATGCCCTCTTAGCCTCTGTTGGTCGTGAAAGCCTTAGAACAATAATATTAGGGATGTCAAACTTGATTCTTCAATATCCTCAATTCATACTGGTATCGAAAGCATCAATATTAATTTCACAATTTTTGATACCTTGATTCTTATCTTTTAAATCCCAGTAGGTGAAAGTACTGGAATTGAAATGAAATGTCAAAATTTGGTAATTTTTTCTTTGTGTTAGTTAATGGTTCTTTTGCTATTTAATTTCAGCTCTGGAAAATTGTAAATGTATTCAACCAAACTTTTCTTTTCTTGTAATTTTGTACATTTGTGCATTTCCTTTTTTATTATTTACACGTTTCAAATTTTCAGCAAATATATTACAATACAATTTACAAATAAATAGCATATCTCTTTGATTTGAGGTTAGATGTAAAAGATGAAAATTGCGAATGTTGAAAGATTGAGGATCAGAAAATTAAATCTAAAATTTAAGAATCAGAGCCGAGAAAACGAAGAACCGGGACATCTCTAAACATTACTAATTAACTAACCAATTATTCCTTTTTTTTCTTTGTTTGTACTGGCGTACTTGTTACTATAAAGCCCAGGCGACTCATAATTCATCTCAGACAATTTTAATAAGGAGTTGGCAAGTTAGTCCTGTTGGTCTTAGTAGATTAGTTTTGGTGCGTCGTCTTTAAGCGCTGGTGGATTGCTCGCGAGTGTGTTAGTTAGTGCAGTGAGTGTCATTTGCTTTAAGTGTGGGCAAACAGATTGTAAGTGTTGGTAGAAATAGTTATTCATATAATTGTCGTTGACAAGCCAAACTCATTTTATCTATCTTGCCACGACTTGGTGAGATCACCCCGATCTGCTGTAACGTGTGCAAATATTCTCGCTTTAATGTTGAAATGTATCAAGGTAAGGTAGAACTATGTTGTTGCATTTATTTAAGAAGCTCGGCTAGAAAACTGATTTGTTTTTCTTCAGTTGTGTAAGTTTTCTTTTACAATATTATGTGTATAGTTAGTTTGTGCTAATTTTGCCACTTGTTGTACAGCTCAAAATTTATTCAAAGGTAATTCTGTTTTCATTCGTCTCTCAAATATCTTTAATGGATTTGACAAGCAAAAGTAAAAAAGTAAAAATTAGGAATGTTTTTGAAATTTGATGATCCAAAAATATATTAAATTCAGGATTAAAAAACATAATACATTTGAATTGTTATCGGTTTTCTATCCTTTTTACTGAGGGTGTATCCCAACTTATTTGTGAGAAAAAACCTAACAGCTAGAGCCCAGACCTTTAATTTAACATATAACTGTGTACATGATTGTTAAAAAAAAATATTTAGCTATTATTTCTATTTTCCATATTCCATATTTCATTATTTGATTAAACCCTTTTTAAGTCAAAGCATAAAACATATTTGAGAGGTAAAGGAATTCAGAGCTGCTTTTAGGTACTTTAGCTGTCAAACAAGGCCAAAACTACCATTGACGAAACTATATTTGTAGTAGGTTACTTTTGAAGGTTGAAATGATTTTCATACTTATGATATCTCTTGTGTGTACTATCTGTAGAATCTTTTGGTCACGATATAAGTCTGAATGAACTGTAGTTACTGTGATAATTTTTGATGGAACAATATGACGTGTTAGGATTTTAAGGATTCTTGTTTTAAGGTGTACAATTTTTTCCTTCCTCAGGCATGCTTCTTTTTACTTGTGACGAATCTAATTATTTTTTGACTCATATATAGATATAGATTTTTTTTTTTTTTGTAATTCTGATTATTTATACAAGTACAAACTATGTGAGTTTCCTGGAACATTCTAACAAACAATGATTTTTTTAATAAACAGACCTAAACCAATATATTTTACATTTTATATTAATAAATATAATAATTTAATAAAACAGCCCAATGCCTGTAACAGATATAAAAAGTGTTATGAAAATTATAATATCAAACACTCATTGGAAAACATAAGTCCATAGAAGCACACTAAAGTCTACTTCCTGGCAATAGCAAGATAGAAATATGGTCATGTCCTCTATTATTGGTTTATCCTAACCTGAGACCGGAAGTTAACAAACATTCCCTTATCAATACGCGAAGGACATACATGATTGGTGGAACACTAATGCAATATTTTAAATATGTGTGACCATGTATAGTCAGTATCATAGCAAAGTAGGTTACTACAAATTTTTGTATTCTTTAATACTTTAAAATTTCCTGTCTTATGTTTAACAAAATTTGGGCCGGGCTAAGCAAACACCATAAATAGATGGCACTCACAGTTGCTGACTTGATGTTAACATGTGATAAGGACTATACTATGGGGTCCCTCAACGCTGAGTCAGGAGTTTGCTGGTATTCGAATAGCGGTTTCAAAGTTAAAAGTATAATTTTAAGTTAAATGAAGAGATGATTTTAGTTATAATAATTGTTTGATGTTATTTCAAAACAAGTTTAATACAAAACATAGGAGGGATTATTTAGTGAAAGGATACCATTGAAGTCCGCTCATTAGCAAATCAGAGCATAGACTTCCACGTGGCTTTGTTTACATCAGGTTTCAGCTTAGGGTGAATCAATAATAGTGTGCAAACTTTGATGTGTTGATAAGAGATGATTTCTTAAATCTTATTAAGGATAGTTAATAGGGACGGGTCCTTGAATACCTTAAATCCATAAGGAGATTTGAGATTTGATAAATTCGAGAAAATTTTGGATTCAAGTCTCAAATCCTATTTAAAAAAATCAAATTAAATTTGTTTTAGAGCTTTAGTACTTCTTATTGGTAGCTCAGAACCAATTATAATTCTTGGGCAGAGAAGTGATCGAAAGACACAATATACATTAATTATTCTTGGCACAATTTATTGTGTGATCAATACAGCGTTCAGCTGGAACATGGTTGAAAAAAGGTTTGAAGATCAAGGTCAAGCGACATCCAAAGGTGCTATAGGGAACTACAAATGTAAACAAACATTAACTTTTGGCTGTAATAATTGAACTCCAATAATAACTAGGGATGAATTTAACAACCAGACACCAGACCGGTAATTTAACACTTAACTGAGTGAATGATTGTTGTACTAAATGGATTACAAGAAAGAATGCTAACATTTGGTTAATATTTCCATTTTCTATTCTATTTTTATATTTCTTCTCAGGTTTATAATTTTTTTCAAGATTCAGATTTGAGATTTGAAGGTAAATTGGAGACTCAGATTTGAGTTTTGGATTTGTAAAATAATGTCTTCGACCCAACTCATATTGTAAAGATTCAAGTAAGCCTGTATGAACCTCCCAAAATTCAAATTCAATCTGAATCTTACCAAGGTTTGGATTTGAGTTGAAATTTAGAATCTTAATAGTGGAAAGATTTGGATTAGATTTGAGATTTCAAATCTAAATAAATCTAGACTTGGATTCGATGGGCTTAGGTCAAAATTAAAATCTATAATTCATACTTGCTTAACAAATCAGTACATTCAGACCATAGTCCAGTTGCATAGTAAAGTGAATAGAGAAATTAACTTGAGTTTTAGCTTGTTAAAGAATAACATGGGTGACACTTGTTTGTGACTTAACTTATTTTTTATTTTAAAAAACTATACAGGCCCACCTTTTGTAAAAAAACAACCTTTACACTATGATTGAAAAAATGGTGTGATCTTTATTTGATATTAATTCACCTTTTTAGATCTGTGCTATTGGTGCATTATTTTTTTTAATCAACCTAAAATATGTCTAAGAAGAATTTTTTTAAAATATTTTATCATTGGATCCGATTCAGAAACTTAACTTAGTAAAATATTCAACACAGATCCAAATAGGAACCTATTTTGTGAATAAAATATTCAATTCACTTTTTTTTGAAGCATGAGATTTGGCTATGATTTGATTATATAAATAAATTTAGAATACGATTTGATTTGTAAATGACCCACAATTTTTTCTCTTAAGGCCTGATACTTGATTTATACTAGATTCATTTTTTTTATGAATAAGACTTTATTCAGATTTGATTTGAGTCAGTTAGCCAAGGTTTGAATTTGATCCACAATTAAAAATTATGAATTTTCAAAGGCTTATATTCAAGGAGTAGAAAAAAAAAATCAAATTAATGTCATTGCGAGAGAGTGTGAAAACGCATAACCCAACTTCCTAAAAGAGGAAACAAAAAAAAACACAAAAGGGAGAGAAGGTAATATGTAAAGAACTATAGGACATTTAGGGAGGAAAATGTAAAAGGGATAACATAAAGGACTAACAGAGAAAATTGACAGAAAATGGGAATATATAATGTATTTACACAAGCAAAACCTCTTTTCACTTTGAGGTCATTCAGTTATTGTAGATTTTTGTCAAGTGAACATCAGTTTGTAAAATACATAACACATAATAATATTTGAACATACATATGTATTTTAACTATCAACATTAGGGGTGTGCCAGTAGACATTTTTCACTTCGAGCTTGAATGAAAATATTCCAAGCTCTATTCAAGTATTTGAATTTTTTGAGTATTAGAAAAAAATTTAGTTGGATCAACTACTAAAATTTTTGAGTACACTCGAACACCCTTAATCAATTTTGTATGCTGACAAAACTTTGTATTTTCAAAGTAAGAATTTTATTTTAGTGAAGTTGAGGCTGATAAATATTTGAAGTGAAGTCAAAGTTTTCAAAGCTCCTTACACTCCTGCTAATGTGGTAAAGTTAACTTGATAGGTGGATTTGACACATTTCTTATTTAAAACTATTATACATTATTTATACATCCATTACTCTTTCCAGCTTATGGCCTGGGTCATTTTTTATTCAAGTCATATTTTTCCACTGCTGGTTTACTAGGCCTGTCGTAGCATCATATGCCTTATAATTAGGGCCCCGTAAAAATGGTTTTATTTTTGGTTAAATTTTGTTTTTGAAATCTCACTTTTTGGTGCTATTTCATGTTTATTCAAAATTACGTGTTATCTGAGGTGTTTAAGTATTATTTACATATTGAGACAATGTATACAAAATTAAAATGTATTATTGAGACCTTATATATTTGCTTTAACATTCTTTGTCAAGTTTGTCTGCATATTTCACAATTTCGTAGCCTAAAGTTAGTTTACGCTACAACAAAATACTAATCAAATTACAGCATGGTCATAATTTCTGGTTAATTTCTTCTTAATTTCATGTTTATTTAAAGATTTGTTGTTTTTGTAAAAGTGGTGTTATTTTGTTTTATAGGACGATTTCGTGTAACAAGATAATTTTGTTTTATTTCGCTTTTCAAAAACATTGTAAACATACTCTACTTATAATCTATCTCAAGACTAGGACAGGCACAACATCCAGTCCCCGGCCGTTAATTCATCAAGGGGAAAGGGTAAACTCATATTTTCATCAATTATACATTTTCGGCCATGACGGGAATCGAACCCAGGATCCTTAGCTCAGTAGGCAGACACCCTACCGGCTGATCTAAGGTGTCAGACTTTCTAATTTAAAACCAAGTAGTTAAGTCTTCAGTAGATATGGATGAGATAAAACACTAACATATTTTTTGGCTGTTTCACTCTTAAATTGCAGTACAGGTCTTAAGGTAGGATTCCCTAGATGCGCCTCTTGGTCGTCAGTTGTGGGTAATTTTATGTGCACTACAGATTGTTTATCATTTATCAGAGTTTTTCATTGTGTTTTGTTTAATGCTAAATGTTTTGTTTTTTGGAATTGTGTGGATAAAAATACTAACTTGATCGACCAACTATTTCTGAGATATATTTCCATGTGTTGTTCTTCATATGTTGGTCCCGGTACACTGGCAAAGCTATGTCAAAAATTAATGGGTGCTTTTCCACCTCTACAATTAAATTTTATTCCTCTTTTATGGAGAAATCTTGGACCATTTTTAAAACCAGCCCAATCAAACATAAAACTGTGACAAGGACCCCTCACCTTCTTAATATTTAAATGTCCCTAAATTGTAAGTACCACCTTAATTATTTCACTGTAAGTTTAGACCGACTAAGACCTAAGATTTCTTTGAACCCTTATTTTTTCCAAGTATTTATTGTAAACAACGTCTATTTATTTCCTGTGTCGGCAAGCAATTCTGACGGAACTAAATACAACTCTACTAAAACACATGCTTGCTCGATGGTGTGTCCGCGTCCACTCTGCTTTCGAAGCAGTGTGGATGCAGAAGCAATGTTGAGACACTGGATACGCACTTAGGTCTGCAGTTGCCTCGAAGAAACTGGCCACATAACAAACTATGGAAACCAGTCCAGTCACAGAGGCAATACCGAGGGAATCATACCTTTATGGAGCGCACAGTTTCCACATTTTATCCGCTAGAGACAGATTGACAATTTTTATAAGGCATTCACGAGCTAAGTTTACCTGAATGACAGCTTGAAATGTTACTAGAAGTAATCCCTAATATATCACTACACCAACAGCTGACATCTATCACTTTGGATGACTGTAATGAAAACAGATGTACCATATGATTGAACATAACGGTAAACAAGTTTTTTACAATGATGCGGACACGCAGTTGATGAAAATACTTTATTCAGTTAAATATCTCAAAATACGATAAAATAATCATAAAATCATGTATTGTATGTAAAAAAACTGACAACAATTTTCTCTTTTCCAAGTAAATACGATGCCTGTATTAACAGGTATTGATGTATGCACTATAATACACAAAATCAGTAACGTTCCAAAACGAAAAATAATTACTTTTAATTATGTTTAAAATATTGTTTCAAGTTGGACAAAAAGAAATGATTTAAAAAAATCAAATAGTATGAGAAAACTTAAGCTAACGTTATTTTAAATGTAATATATAACAGGTAATTAAATATCTTTATATTTATAACAAAACTGTGATCTTTTACAAGTGTTGGCAACTTTTACAAGTGTTGGCAACCCAAAACCTAAACATATGATTTTCGAACTGTCATCCAGGTAAAAACCTATCGTGAATGGAATATATATTAGAAACTTATCAAGTTATACAAAGTTTGTACACATTATGAAAATACATTTGAACTTTGATTTATATCAATAATTTTGTATTATTATGCTCAATGTTATATTAAAACCACTTTTAATAGATACTCAACAAAATCACCTGAAATTAGTAGGTTAGGGTTTGAATTTTGGTTTGTTGAACTGAAGATGGTTTTCACAAATCGGTTAGAACAAAACCCACTCTCCTTTATCCATGTGAATGTTTGTGCACTTTATTAAACCAATAATTAACTCATTCGTACATTATTAAATTGATTATAGTTTTTAAGTTATTTGTAACCTTATTTTTATGTTTGATAACAATCACACAAATAGCTCATCACTGGTAGACAACACTTTTTAAATACATTTTCAAACAACTGAGTTTGTTCGTTCCAAGAGGACACTAGTTTACATTTCCAACTGTTATCAATAGGGGGATTCGTTGAGTAAATATAAATATAGCCCTTCTAAGCTTAGCATCAAAGTGCTACATCAGGCGCTTGTGCTTTAGCTATAAGCAACTTATACTCATTTGAATAAAAAATATGAGGGTCTTAACGATAAGGAAAGTTGCTAAGAGTAAGTGCACCCATATTTTCCTGTGACTTCTGTAATTTCTTTCACATAATATACCCATTTAAACTCAAAAGGAAAAAAGTTTTAAGCAAGACAACCTTTTCATATTTAACTTTAAATATTTCAAGAAGTATAATGTTTAATTTTTTCTATTTTAACCTTGTGTTAAAGATATCAATTTCAATTACAGTCACTATAAAATTATTGGCTTTTCCGCACACTAGGAACGATCCTTATGACATGATATATTTGGAAACTTGTGAAACTGAGACATACTTTGTAAAAAATAAACAGTTTAAAAATTTGTTTGGTGGTTTATATTGCTTTCACTAGTCGCATCAATGAATGTTGTATAATATGACATGCTTCTTTATTAGAAATAGCTATATTCACTTATAAGCTACAAAATGGCTACTTAGGACTGCTTATGGGGAAACTAATAGGTTAGAATGAGATATTAAGTGTCCATAAGAACCTACCCAACTGCAATTTAAGAGGGAACGGCTTATAGACACCAGCTTTTAACAGTGATAGGCGACTTCTTCTTCATAAAATAATAAACTGATAGTTTAAAGTACTGATTCTAATAGAGGCCTTACAACCTCAACTATTAATGGGCCTAGATGCAATCTTAGAAAACTTGAACCATATCATTATTTTCAACAGTCAATCGCTAATAGTTTTCTGAAAAAGTCATGAATATTTTGTGAAAGCTTGTGTTTTAAATTAGTTTTGTGCCTATTAGTATTTCATCGCGAGCATTTCCTGAGCCTCCTTTTCTCCATGAATAACTGAGTTGTTCTTCTTATTGTAAAAGCTATATGAGTGAAGGATGACCTTGGGCGTAGAACAATTCTTAGATAGCTCAGTAGCTAGAGCATTGACCTACTAAGACAGGTTCAATTCTCGTGTCCTTTTGTCATTTTTCAATCTAAAGAATATGACATTTAGATGCGGCTATAACCATAATTATCAAATATAATAGCTTTGCTATTCAAGCCTTTTATTTGTTTCTATCCACCTTTCCTGTACCTTCCTCCAAATATTATTACATAAATAATTTTTAGCTTAGGCAGTTAATGCAGCTCGAACTAGGCATTGCATCTTAGTGCAGTTTTCTATAGTCTTTATTAGATAATAGTGAAGTTAAGACAGTAAAACCATTGCACTGTATTAAGATAAATTAAAAAAATATATATATTTTCAAATGGAAAACCTATTTTACTAGTCCCTATTCACTTTTGCAAAGGGAAGACTGCAATAAACTGTAACCCACTTTGGTGGCCACATGGTCTAAGGCATCACTCTCACAATAGACTAGATTGCTGATGATAGGGAGATTGAGGTTTGATCCTGGTGTAGTGTACTGAGAGTAGTTTTCCCTAAATGTTTTCCACCCTTCCACCACACAAATGTGGGTACACTTCCTCTAAATTCAACCTTTCTCATTGCTAACACATGGGTAATTAGTACATATGCATACAACCTAAACAGGTTGTAGCTGCTAAACAAAATAATAATAAAAAAACTCTACTTTGATGCAATTTCTGGTTTGAGGGTTATCTTGTGTCTATTATTGCTTTTAGTCTTTCATATGGCTCCCCAAGACCAACAACACTGGACTACAAATTATACTTTTTAGAGGTTATTTGGTACTTAATAGTGGCTTATTCTAACATCAATTTTAGGTCAACATTTTTAATCAGATTTTAAATTAGTTTACCTCTTAAATGAATGGAGATGAGGCATTGAAATGCTAAGTTAATGTGAATTTCCATTACCGTAATAATTATTATTTAGGTATGATTTAATCGATGTAAATAAAATAAAAATTAGAAAGGGGTCATACCTCAGTAAGAAAGTCAACCTTTTAACACTTATTATTCTATTATTATTTATAAGATTTAGAATCAAGATTTGTAGATAAGAGAAATATTCAAATTTGAAGCGGAATTTGATCACCCTTTAATTTTTAAGGTACCTATTATCTTCGCTAGTAAGTAGGCCTGTAGGCTTTGTTTTTTAACTTAGTTTATTATGTAATTTTTCTATTTGTTAAATATTTAGATGATTCTTAGTTGTTTAATTTATACTATATTTTGAGCACGTTTTTAAAATAGTTTGTTTTATATGTAGTATTAATTTATTTTTTGCGTGTTTTTAATCTTGAAAATGCAAACATGCATTCAAAATTCTGAAACTTCTTTTTTTTTGTTAAAATACAAATATTTAATCAAGAACTAATACCATTAAAAAATAGTTGTGTTCTGCAAACCTTATTAATTATTTCCATTTTAATTTAATCTAACTTAGATAGGAACATGTAAAAGAAAAAACACAGGAAATGGACATGGGTGCAAATATATATATATATATCTTTAAAGAAAACAAAATCACAAAAAAAGTACAGAACTGTAATAATACAATTAATATGCCAATAAAAGTGTTCTCTTTGTGATTTATAACGTAATAGACATAACAAACAAAATATATTTAGTCAATAGCACCAAGCCGTAATCAACATTTTTTAGATTAAATTTTAAATGTATTTACTTTAACTAAAATTATACACTCTTAAGGATTCAAAGATTCAAACATTGATTAAAGATTCTAAAGAAAATTTGGATTTGAGAAATATAGTATTCGACCCATCCATAGTTTTAGCTTTAGTGCAATCTAAACTTGAACAAACTTCTGTGCGCTTAATAAAGCAGAAAAAATAAAATAAAACTGAACAAACAAATGTGTAAATACTTAAGAATCTAAAACAGTAGTGTAAAAAAATATGTTCTGTGAGAGATAGGGTGGGGGTTTTTTAATATGAAAAATATTATTTATTAATGAATAAAGTTTTCGACAAAATATCACATTTTAAGAGAACAATTTATTACTATCAATCCTGTAAGTTATTCAATTTTGATTTTTTTTTTTTGGTCCCCAACAATTACAAATAGCACATGAAGTGGCACAGTAAAGAACTGCTATAAAAGTGAGTTTTTTCCTTTTCTTTCTTGTTACCCGTTAGGGTTATATACTTATGTAATATTTACGCTAATGGTTTTAGGAAATAGGAAGGTTATATTTCATGAAAGTGTATCCACATTTTCAGAGTAGGAGGGAAAAACCATTTAGGAAAAGATCACCCTCTGTAAACCCGATCGAGATTAAAACCTTGATCTCCCTGCTATTGGCAGTCAAGTGGTCTGTGAGAGAAGTGCATGCGGCCATCGAAGCAATTGATATAGAAATTGACAGTTCATATGGTAGTGAGCATAAATACATTTACTGTAGGTTTCCAAATATTTTCGAACATTAAAACACAAATATGAAATGAACGTAGTGAAACCAAATCAATCGACTTGGCAAAATAAAAAAAAAAAAAAAACATTTTAGTGTCTGAAAGGTTAGAGAGAGTGTTTGAACACCACCAAAAAACACTGATTTGAACATTTAAACTAGCAAGTAGAACCAGTAGAAATCTCACAAAGGGAAAAAAGTATTTCATTTATACCTCCATATGAACTTAGTTCCTCATTTCCCTCCTATGTTAAAGTGCCAATCTAGCTGTTAGGATTTCTCTTCTACTTTGAAAATAAAACTGCCCACTTATCAGAAAATTGTAGGTCCAAAATGGCCAAATAGAGCAGAACATTGTCTAGACTTAAACTTTTAGACCTACATTTCTCTGATAGATGTGTAGACCCAGTTATTTTATCAATTGCCTACTTAAAAACTCATTGTTTTGGGTCCATCAAAACTCTAGATTTGTATTGTATGAATAAGCAAATCTTATGAAGAGGTAAGCATTATCTTTAAATAAAAAAAAGTGGTGTTTTGATATTAAGAGTTATATCTTCTATATTAATTTTAAAAAAAAGTTTGTTAATTATTGTGTTTGTCTGTCATAAGGTTGTGTGATATCTATCACAAAAATTAGTAGCCCCTGTGCACAATCATGTTCTATCATCAAAGCAGTAATTTTAAAATTTGGATTTGATTTTTTTTTTAATTAACTGGGTTGAAATAAATAAAATGAAGGAATTCATTATATGGCTACCACGAGCACCGCCAAGTACTTCTGCGAATTACTAATAATTGACCAACAGTAAAAATGCACATAAAATGCAGTTATTTCTTAAAATGCATTGATAAATACAAGGCAAATTTATTGCTACACATTATTAATGT
The DNA here is from genome assembly GCA_902151425.1 of Timema shepardi. Lineage (NCBI taxonomy): Eukaryota > Metazoa > Arthropoda > Insecta > Phasmatodea > Timematidae > Timema > Timema shepardi. The sequence continues at coordinate 19,246 of CABFVX010002610.1, read as the reverse complement.
TCAGCATAGGAATTGTTTTCTGAAAGGCCTTTTCCCTACCAAAATCTATTATATAGTAGGATATTGGTAGATTCTATTCACCTTAGAAATTACTCTCTGAAAGGTCTTTTTTCCTACCAATATCCTACTATATAGTAGATTTATGGTAGGGAAAAAGGCCTTTCCGAAGTCAATTCCTACGGTGAATAGAATATAGGAAAAAAGCCCTTTAAGAGAGTAATTCCCACTGAATGGGATATACTGATTACTTGACAAAGTAAGTTAAACTGAACATCATTTGATTAATGAATTGTGAATGCTTGAACTTATTTGTCTTAAAGCATATTCAATCATTTTGTTGGATTTTTTCTTACTAAATTACTATTTGAAGAACAATGTCTTATTAGTTTAAAGCACTTAGTTTTTAATGTCCATTTTTATCTGATAATCTACAGACCCCTTTTAAATGGTAAACTGCACATTGAGGAAATATTTTGAGGTCCTTGTCACTATCCCCACTTAGAGGAGCAAGGACCTATTTCAGTAGCTGCATGGTCCAAGGCATCACACTCGTGATAGACTAGACTGCCGATGACAGGGAGATCCTGGTCAGGTGTACTGAAAATGATTTTTTCCAATCTTCCTCCACTCAAATGTGGGTACACTTCCTCCAAATGCAACCATCATCATCCTTAACTCATTAGCATAATTAGTACCTCTGTGTATAACCTGAACAGAAAGTAAGACGCAGTGATAAAAAAATGGATCAAGAATATGTTAGGGCGTCCTCCAGAACATACACTTTATATCGTATGCAATGATTGCCATTATTATTGGGTGAGGGGGTGGATTAAGATGTCTTACACAGCATTCACCTTGTAATTGGATGATAAGTGTTATTACTCTCCTCTAGATTCTAAAGCACTTTTCTTCAGTTTAACCCAGAAAAAATTGTGATGGATATCATTATAGATCATTTGAGCCATAAACATCAGTCATGCGATGTTATGGAAAATCCGTCTAATAGGAAACTATTGACAGTAACAGGGTACAGTTGGTTTCCACTCTTGGTTTTGTTGCAACTCTAAAAAACATGCTGTGCATGCCCGGTGTTGCAGAATGTACACAGATGTGCAGTTTGTTAACCTCAGTCACACACATCTGATATTTCAAAACTGAGTGCTTTAAAATCATCCATTTGCTATTTTGATCCATCCTGCTTGGAGATACCTTTCTAAATCTGCTTCGCGATCATGTCATGGAAGTCAATTAGGGCCAACACCTTGCCACTTATTCCCATCAGGTGAAGAGCCACTTCTTCCTCCCTCCTCCCCCTCCTCTACCTTGTAAAAGTACAAGTAACAGCATACCGTGTATTGTATTCTAGGTGAAATGTGAAAAAAGATTCCAAGTTGCTCAACACACAAACAGCTACTCACATTTGAAACCGAAGTGTAAAAAACTGTATTTTTTTTTACTGTACATATTATCTCGTTTTTCTTTCATATTTCTTTAGTTTTAAGTGCATCTTTGCATGCACATCTTACAAGATTTTAGTGCATATAAATCCTCAGCATAGTCATAAAGAAGCAAATCATCACAAAAAGAACATTTCAACTCCAGAAAGTGCAACATACCAAAAAATCATACTTCACACAATATATTTTAAAATAAGTATCAAAGAAATAATTTATCTGTCAATAACTTATTACACTGGAGTGCCATGTAGATGAAAGTGATCAGCCCAAAGTACTTGGTTGTTGGAGACATGTTCTATGACTAACTTTCTAGGAAGAAGCGTCTCTAAGAAAATAATTAACATGGACCTAGGCCCAAGAGTCAAAATGTCAGGAAATATCAGTACCAAATTACTACAATTAATTTAATATAATATATTTTCTCAGATAATCACTGCTTGGTATATTTACATAATTTTGTCGGCCACGTTAATTTAGTAGGTGACAACACACTTTTTCACATTGGAATAAGAGCTGTGTGAAATGTAGACTTGGAAAAGGTCGATCAAAGCTGTGCCATGTAGCATCTTTATGAAGCAAGAATACCAATGTAATACTTGACTGTTTGAACAAACCTGCAAAATTTTATTTTATCGTCATTCAACATAGAGTCCTGAATCCAGTTTTTGTCTTCTGGCATATTTGAATGTGCGATTCACAACTCCATTAAATAAATACAGTTGATAATTTTAAAAGAAACTTGTAAAACAGCAAATATATTGTCTTACATAGAGACAAAAATGAATTTATAACAAAACTAACAATCTATAAGCACGCACAAAGAAAGGCAAACACAAACCACACACTTGTTCCTGAGCTTAATAGACATTTATGTTGTTTGCAATGCACTACAATCAAGGGGAAGTGAGCTGTGTGATGTAGTCTTGGTAAGGGAAGGGGAGGAGATAGGATCTGGCTTCGATAAGAGATTGCGAGGACATTTGGCATGGCTTCAGAAAGGAGGGGAAATGTAACATGTGGCCTACCAAGACTAAATTTTTCTTGAGAATTGAAGAAATTTTATTTTAAATAGTCAAAAACACTGTATTTCTGCATAAATATGCATATTCGCCCGAAATATTCTATAATATGCACGATAAAACCGGGTAGATTTGTTATATGTCACATAAAATACTTTTTGTAAAGCTGGCGCATCAATATTATGAAAAGGGGAAAACATGCATACATACGTAAAATCTGCAACCTATTTATGATTTGCGGCCACCCTAATGTTGTATCCTATTCACTTTTGGTGGAAACTGAAGGTGTTTTAACAACAACTCTATAATTAATAATTTGAAATCACTGTTTTTTGTTTGTTTTTAGCACCGTGTCTTACTACCGGTTTGGGTTATATGCTTATGTACTAATTACGCTAATGGCTTTAGGGATAGGGAAGGCTTTATTTTTAGAAAGTGTTCCCACTTTTGCTTGGGAGAGTGTAAAACTATTTTGTAAAAATCGCCTTTAGTATACCTGACCAAGATTAGAACCTCGGTCTCCCTGTCACTGGCAGTCTAGTCTACTGCTTGAGTAGTACTTTAGTCCATGTGGCCACTGAAGCAGGTGAAGTCACTGTTTCTTCCACTGAAGTGACATCTTATCATCACAGAATATCAATTGAATCCTAACAAACCATTCATGCTGCAAATTAAATTAATGTCTTGGATCACTACTTAAAGCTATTATTCTCCTTGACCATTTATGGGGGCTTTACAATGCAGAGGAGCCATTTATTTCTTACCGTTTGTTGTTCTTGATTAAACCCCCTGAGATATGTGACACATTTGTAATAACTCTGAATTTTTAATATGAGAAATGGCATTAATGTTGTGCTTTTGCTGTACCAATACCAAATGTCTTCATTTTTTGTCTAACTGATAATGTATTGTTTTAAATAATAGTTATTTTATTATTTATTTTAGCTGGCGGCTCATAATACAAGAAGTCTATATAGTGGTATTCTTAATATTGTATATTTTTGCTATCAATCCTAGCAATTATTGTTATGAATGACACTCATAGCTAGTTTTATTTAATTTAGGGTTAATGAACGTATCCTGCATTGCCTGGGCTAACCGCGTAATGGATTATGTGGTCAACCATGGTAACGCTTTTCTTTGCTTCAAACAGACAGAAAAAAATCTTCATTTTATTTCTTCTGAACCAGTTTTTAGTTAATTAAAAAAAATCTAATCCAAATATTTAAATTGCGATTTTGAGGTGCACATCTTTGTACACATGGGCTACTAATTTTTAAATTCAAGACCTATGCCTGCAAAAGATATCACACACTGCTCATGACAGACACACAAACTCTTCATTTTATTAATATAGATATCTAGATTGTACTTTCCAAACACTAGAACCATGGTTAATCCTATAGTGATGGATAAAATAAAACTCGTTATTACTGACCACCTTTCTATCCTACTCATATGAGCTATACACATTTAGTTACATTATGGGATATAGACAAGAAAGTAAAAGAATTGTACCTTGTACCTGCCTTTGCTGATATTTGAACCCTGAGCTCTAAGCATATTAAACTAGATGAGCTAGACATTTAGTCTTTGGGCCCACAGATGAGGGTATTAAGTTAGTAATTTTTGTAAAACTGTTTTAATGTGTGAACCTTGTCAAGTGTCAGTTAATTTAATAAGTTTGTTACCTATGTGCTATGAATTGTAACAAGTGACCATTACCTGCATCATTGGTTGCATCTTTCTCACATCAGTCTGGATTGCTGGTGATAAGGTATGGGTTCAAATCCTGGTTGGTTGTACTAAGGGTGGATTTTACTAAACGGTGCTCTTTTTCTCCACATAAATTTGGCTACATTTCTTTAAATCCTCCTTACTCATCCCAAACCCATTAGTGTAAATATATGTAAATAGCCTAAACAATTAGTAAGACTTAAAAAAAATTAGCAAGAATATTATGAGGAAAAAAATGTATATCTGAACTCAAATATTTTTAAATGAGGCATAAACATGACATAGTTTTTTAAGACCTGATTTTTTTGGTATTATTAAATCATATCTAATATTGTTATTTTTAAGTTAGTAAATTAAATAATATTGTGTTATATGAAAATGTCCAGGTTCTCTGAGTCCATTTGGTGACACTATCAATATATGATTATTGATAGTTTATGTACAGTCTGTTAAAATTTATCTTTTAAATGTTATTTTGCATCGCAAGAGTGATTACAGTGGAATGTTATTATTTTATGTGTTGGGTTTATCTTTATTGGTTTGCATTCTTTCTTTCTGCTTATAATTTTAGCACAAAATTAAAGGATTAAACAGATTTATAAGACCACACTATTTGCAGATATTGGCACTACCATTGCTAACGGCAGATACCGCTCGGCTGGTATAGCTTACTTACAGGCTCATGCCATGGAGTTCTTTTTCAAATAAAAATAAATTGGAACTGATGTGTAATCATGATATACGTACAGTTGATGAAGAAAAAACATAAACTATTTCAACATCTTAATATGTATTTGGCATGAATCTGTAGCCATGTTGACAAACGTGTCAGTTTTGGCTCATTTGATATAGTTTGACAGTGACAACGTCAAGGTTCGAATCCCAGACAGGAGTAGAGAAAGGTTCTTCCTAAATAGTTTATTTATTCACCTATGCAAATGTGGGTACATTTCCTCATTGCTCCCTTTCTTATTCCTACTCACTAGTTTCATTAATTGGATACCCTGGGCAAATTGTAGAAAAAAAAAGCTTTTTTGAATCAACAATCACAATTCACTATCAAAATAGTTAATATGTGAAAGAAGTATCAAAATTATGACATTGTCTTAAATATATATGTGTGATATAATATTCCCCAAACATTACTCAGCAATCATACAAGACTAAACTTGGCTCTCAATTAATCTAACTTCTTGTAAACAGTAGTATTTTATATTCAACATAACACATTAGTCAAGATGATTTAGTCACCTCACTAGAATGTGCAACTTTGTTAAAAGGTTCTACAAGATATTTTTGTTTAGTGGAATATATTAACACAATAAATATGCACCCTGGAAAAAACAAGGAGTTTGTTGTGACAAAGAAAAGTTGCTAGAAATATAAAATAATTTTGAAATTTAATTTTCTAAATATGACATAGAAGAGCATATTAACCCAGTGCAATACATTAAATTTATCTACAATTCATGTAATTTTTCAAAGTACATTGACACACTTTTCTCATATATTTTTTTAACCTTGCATGAAACTCTTGAAAAGTCAGGAAATCTCAAAACTTTATAATAGGTGTCTCGACCTTGATATAACTTCATTAGCATTGTTATAAACTCGCTTTCTGTGAATTGTACACGAAACATTAAATGCTGTTTTCAAAATGTGTGTTAGGTCTAAGGTTCAACTTGTCTACCACATTTTTAGTGATTACCATGACTCATCTCACAAACCAAACATTTTATACTTAGCACACTGCGATCAGTAGCTTTTGTTTCATGGCATCTAAGAAAGTGTTAGTTGAAATGCTTGCATTAATTATAATACAAAGATAGTGATAAGGAAGGTAAAATTTTAGAGGAAATATACCTGCATTTTTGTAGAGGGAGAGTGGAGATTAATTTGGAAAAAAACCTCTCATCCACCTTATTGAAATTCGAACCCCATTATCTCTTGTCACCTGTAATCCAGGCTAAAGTGATAGTGATGTGTTAGATCGTGCAACCACTGATGTGGAGGCTAGTAGATGTCTTCACACAATGGAGGTGAATAGAGTGCACGCAATTGCAGTGTACACATTAGACTGGGATACAACAGAAAGAAAAAAAGAAACAGACTTTTTGGGTTCACCCATTGAACGGTGTGGGGCTTACTGAGGATGTTTTTCATTTTATATCTAACAATTAAGGAAGCATACATCTACATTTTTCAATTATTTCAACTATATATCATATTCTTCACAAATTATGCCCCACAAAACTGGACATATATTCACTTCACAGATCAAAGTCTCTGTATCAAATTCCCAGCTTTTAGCCTCAAAGAGCAAGAAGCTAGGGGACGAAGACTCGGACATAATCTTGCATGAACAGAACAACGTAACAACTGATTATATGGAGATCAAATCAACCCAATCACATTAAAGCAATGTTTTTTGACAAAACACTCAGTAGACTTGCCATGAATTTTGAAAACAGCTGGGTGAACCTGCACTAAGTAAAATTCATCCTTTATATACCCAGCTGGGTTTCAAACTCCAATCTCCCTTTCACTAATAAACAAGACTAGACAAGTTTGGCTGGTGTTAAATCCACAAACCCACTGATTTGGGTCATAGATGTTAAATAATTCTCAAAACGTGTAAATTACACAGAAACCAAAATATTAGGTATTTACATTCTTATACACAAGAGCGTTCATTATGCATAGTCTTAGTCTTGTAGGAATATATTATAAGCATTCAAGTACCTGTGGCCTAAGGCGTTAAAGAGCGCTATAATTCTTTAGTTCAGTTTTACAGTTATATTAATGTTTTGCATCTCCATCCCCCCCCCCTGCCCCCCTTCCCCCTTTTAGGTGTGTTAGTAACATATGAATGTTCTTAGTTTTAGTTAATAATGCACTCACAATTCAAGAGAAGCAAAAGACTGATGTTAAACTCTTAGGGCACTTCTCAAGGGTGCAAAAGAAGATAACAAGCATGAAGAGGAGTAAGCCTGTACAAAGTTTTAATGTTATGAATCCAAATCTAACTAAGATTCATATTTTAATCAAATAACTAGATCTTAATATTTAAAGATTCAAATATAATTTGTAATTTAAAATTTAAATAAATTCCAGATTTGAATTTATTGTAATTAAATTTGAAATTTGAATCTAAACTCTAAAAGTCAAACTTTTTAATAGTTTGACTTCTTATAGAAACTAATATTAATCCTTTATTAAAATATAACAATTCCATCATAATAGGTTAATTATATGGGTATATTTACTTATTATTTTATTGGATCAACTCGCAATGTTTGAATATAGATTTTATGGCTTTGATTTATTTTATTTGGCTAAGTTAAAAAAATATTTAATACACTTTCTTAATCAGTTTGGATTTGATTACAAAATATTCCATGATGTAATATTAATTTCACATTATATTTCAAGCATTCTCATTTTAAAATCTTAGATTTTGATTAGATTCAAAAACATAAATCTTGGATTTGCTCAGGTTTATAGAATGGTGGTGTAGGGCACATTTGATTCGTTCAATGGGTATTTTTTTAAAGTTAGTTTGGGTACTATGTAACTTAATGTAGGTATTTAACTTATTTTCTGTCAAAATTTTCAAATAATAGTATTTGTCTGCTACTAAAATAACTTGTATTTAATGTTTTATTGATTGTTCTTAATCATTTAAACTAAAAAAATTGTTGTACCTATCTTATGTTGTGCCTGCTTAACGTTAATTGTGTTCATATTGTAGACCCATTGTAAAAATATAGGGCGTTGGAATGGAATGTGGTTAAACGAAAATGGCACAAGCCCAACAAAAAAAAAGTTTAAAATAGGTATGCTTACAATATTTAGTTTTTAACTCTTTAAGGAAAACCTCATTTTGTTCTTTGAGGTAAATAAACTTGGACAAAGGTACACGAAAGAGGGATTGAAGCAAATGAATGTTGTAGGAAGTTGTGTTGCACAATTCACACTCCTTCCTGAAGAGCTAAGCTAGAATGAAACCTTAAGTTGAGGGATTTGGTAGCAGTGTAAAGTGTGAGCTGTATTCCTCTTTACATGGGAGGAACCATATTTTGTTAATCCCTTTTATTTGTTCTTATCCCTATTTCCTGTAGCTTCTTCCACATGTGATACAATTTGTAGCAAGTAATATTACTGAATTAAACACCATGATATGCATAGAGGGTTTTCTTGCCTGCAAATGATTTTCAAAAGGTTATTTTCCTTGTAGTTTTATCTGTGTGCACGCAAGATATAGGAACTGTACCAATTATATTGTGTCTCAAGGAACACGATATATTATGGTTCTTAATACAGTAGAGTCTCGGAAACTCGACCTAATGGGGACTGAGATGGTGTTAAGTTATTGAAATGTCGAGTTTTATGAATGAACTTGCAGAAGATGCATGCTTACTATGTCATGTTTACTAAACAAGGATGAATCACACTACACTATTGAATATTATAGGTACAGTTGTACTGTACTTTAGTAATGTACAGTACAGTAACAGTAATATACCTACAGTACAATATATTATGTGTTAATATAGTGATGTATATACATACATGTTGTATACAGAAATGCAGTACAGTTCTGTATATATAATATTGTATTGATTCGAATAACATGTTATTGAATTGAAAAACTAACAAACACAGAACTTGTAAAAACACCACAGCACGACTGTACCACTCGAGCTACACAAACAAACTGAGAGGTTATACAGTCGAATGACCTTGGATTGTAATGACTGGCACCAAAAATTGTGTGCACGTGCGCGTGTTGAATTTTCGAGAAACTACTGTAGTTAATTAGTGTCAACTTTGGTGGCGTTAGGGTAAAGCATTCGCCTCAGGACTCAATGTTTGTGGGCTCAAACTGGTCGATGGATTTTTCTTGGGCGATAAAATTTCATACCACAACTTCCTTATGAGGGGAAGTAAAGCTGTCAGTCCAATATTGATTGTGGCATGTAAAAGAAGCCAGAAGGTATGTGAAAAACTTATCCCTGCAAAATTGGTAGGCTCTATCGCTCTCGCTTATAAAAATTCTTGTGTGCTGATATTATCAGTTGGTTCAGAAAATGCACATTAAATACCTCAAATAAATAAAAGTTAATTAGTAATATGACTGACGTAGCACGCTTTGATATCCGCGTGGTCTAACATGCTACTCTCACAGTAGATTAGACTGCCAATGATGGGGAGATTGAGGTTCGAATCTCGGTCGGGTGTACTGAAGGTGGCTTTTCTAAAAAAAAATTCCACTCTTACACAAATACGGAGGACACTTCCTTTAAATATAACTGTCTTAATCCCTAAAACCACCAGTGTAATTAGTACATAAGCATATAACCCGAACGGGTAGTAAGACGTGGTGCTAAAAAAATACTGGTGGAGTTAGATCTAATCTACAGATGCTTGGTACTGGTCCAGGAGTTTGTGGTTCAATAGCCTGCAGGGATCACTGGAGATTTCTCTCACTGAAGGCCTTCCAACCTTCTTCTAAGAGGAATATTGTGATCACAAAAGATTATGACATTGACCAGGCAAGCTTGTCAAGTCTTGTTTGTTGGTGATGAAGCCAATACCAGGTTTTTAAACCCTGCTAGGTGCACTATTAGAACAGTTTAAACTAAATAGTACCCACTTTGGTTGCTGCGTGGTCTAAGGCGCTACTATAACAAAATACTAGACTGCCAATGAGAGTGAGATCATGGTTTAATTTCTGTCAGTTGTGATTGCAGGGTAGTTTTAACTAAATAGCTTTCCTCTCTCTCTTCACACAAAAACAAGTATATTTCTTTTAGATTCTACTTTCCTCATCTTTTAGCATTATCAAATAAAATAAGGTCATCTGGGTTGGAGTGTAATTCAATTTCTCACTTTCCTTGGCTAAAATTTGTGGCTGGTCATTTTGCGCATGTACATGGGCTCCAATACACTTTCAGATTAAAAATAATAAATATATATTCATATTAAACTATTTTTCATTTTTCATAATATTACCAATTATGACGGATCAACACTATTTTGGTCACACTCAAATATTATTTAAAAGTACTTTATATATTTTCGATTTTATAAGGTTTAATGATGTGATGCACTCGACTAAAAATCTTGGCGAGATCGACCAGCCTATGGGTGCAATCAACCAGTCGCAGACCCCTGGGTTAGAGGTTAGGAAAATCATTTATGCAAATTTAATAAGGGAACTTATTTGCTTTAATTCAAAAAGTGTTTGCCAAGACAAAAGTAATAAATAATGTAATGCATTAAAATATTTTGATAAAACCGGATGATGCTGGGTTATACCCGGTACCACCCATCTCGTGGTCAAGGAGCTATGGCTGCAACACTTGTAAAAAGGTGGCAGGGGTTTGAAATTGTGTGGAGAAATATAATTAGAGGTGAAAAAAGAAGAGAATAGTAGAGAACCTATCCTAAATAGCTTCTTGAGATGTTGATTGTTTTAAAAAAATGCCGAGGGAGGGGCATTAGATTCACTTTGGCTCCTTAGGGGTGTTAGTATCTGGACACTGAAGAGGTACACTTGCAACACCAATTTGTTTTAGTGCCATTGGCTGTGCCTGTTCGTTAAACCACACTTGTCTTTCCACTGTCAAACACTTAGGAATACTTTGACTTTAAATGTGTTTATTGTTAAAGTAAGTGAATTTTCACAACAATGTTAAGTAAAATTAATTATTCAATAATTTTAAATGTAAATTTATGTTAGATAAAATTAATGAGTTGGTAATTTTAGATGTAAATTTATTTTATAACTTAATTTTATTATTATTATTTAAAATATTCACACTTTGTAGTTAATAGTTATGAAGGACTGTCACTAGATTCAATCTTGTGTGTGTTTGTCCAGATTTATTTATAAAGATTATGCATTTTTGGTGAAATGTTGTGTAAATGTTTCTGTAAATCCAAACCTTTGTCCCAAATTGGATATATTTTAAATTATACTGTTTTTTACTCTTTGCTTTAAAATAACATAAACTTTTAACTCTTCAAGACACAAAAATAGCTGAGTATTTGTGTTAGTGAAAAAAAAAAAATTCTTTGTCATTTGTTTTATTTTTGATAACATTCTTATTATAACATAATGGTTTTAAAATCAGAGATGGGTCCTATATCCTTCAAATTCTTGAGAAGATTCAAGATTCAAGGATTTAAAAAATCAATTTAATTTTTTTTTTGTCAATTTTTTAATCAAATCTTTTATCAAAGATATTATGATGTCTTCCAGTGGCTGCATACAACCCGAATGGGTAGTAAGACGCGGTGCTAATAATAATAATAATAATAATAATAATAATCTACCAGTGGCTTAACCCAACATAATTATAGGACAAATCTAACAACCAAACCTCACACCCTAAATTTACCACTTCACAAAATGTGATCTTGAATTTAAACAAAATTATCATTTAACTATGATTCTTATTTTCTATGTTAGCTAAAGAATTGAATTGAACAAAATCAAAATCAAAGAAAATAATAAATCATACAAATATGTGAAAATGAGCCTCTCAATCTCTTAATGTTTTCTAAAATTTAGACTCGAATTCAAGATTTGAAATTAATATTTATATTCTAGAAAAAGTAGATATGACTCATCTCTAAAACAAATGTTTAGTGTTGTATCACAAGAAACTCAGCTATTGATCCTGTATTTAAATTATATTTGGTGGGGGATAAAATCTATGTATACCATTTCTTTGGGTTGAAGTGAAATTGACTTGTGAAGCTACAACTTCTCAATTCACTACCAAGCGTGTTCTAGTTGATAAATAGTTGTGTCATAATTTTGTCTAAAATGTGGGGGAAAACTGGCAGAACTAGGTTCATGTAAGTAGATTTGAACCTGACCTTGAAAACAAAGAATTGGTCCATGGTGATAAAAGAGCTAGCTTACCGTAATTTAGTTTTCCATTGTTCAGAAGAACCTTGAGGTATTTCCTTAAAACTGACTTTTCAAATCTTATTTTATTATATTACATTGCATTACATTGAAAATTCATCTCTAATAACCAGCATTAATAAAAACTACTGGCAAAATTAAAAGGATATATTATAATCTTAAAATATACTTAATTTTTTTTAATTATTACATTTAAGTGCTTATCTGTTGGTTTTTGGTGAATTACTAATCTAAGGAAACAGAATGAATATGATTAAATTTAAGAGTCAATTGCACCCTACAGCGAATGTATATCTTAGATCGATGATACAACTAGTCCCAAGTATCGCATCTTTTTGTGTTGTTTAGAACACAGTGTAATTGATATTTAAAAGATTACATTAATAAATTTAAACAAAAAAACCTAATTTTTCTCATCCCAGTTTCTCTTGTATCAGGTGAATAATGTGGGAACATCTGTGGTTTCATACTTTATGGTCTCATTCTTGCATTAAATTGTACTTTTGATAATGGGGATATTGGGGTTTGTATTCCTGCTAAATGTACTAAAGGTGTTGTTTTTTCCTAGTTAATTTCCCACACACATACACACTCCACACAAATGTGTGTACACTTCCTTTTAATTTTGCCTTTCTCATTCTTAATACATTAGTCTAAATGTGTATGTTTCAAATGGTTAGTAAGACAGTAACTCTTTTTGTTTTTTTCACTACACAAGACTTTGATGTGATTTCTGTTTTGAATAATTTGTTGATCTAATCTCCTAGTTACTTATCCAGGGTGGCCACAGATCAAGAAAACTGGAAATTATGCTTGAATTTTGTGCATTGGGGAAAACATTAGGGGGGAGGGATGGGAGTGCTTGAATTTTCCTGTCTTTCGGGAATTTAAAAGCAAGAACCACTCTAAATAGCTTCTAGAGGCATCTAATTCTTTTTAAAAAATTTGGGCGAGGAGCACTCGAAATAGCTTATGAGAATATCCAAATTTTGAAAATTTTCAGGGGTTTAAACTAACAATACTTGCTCAAATTTGGTGGTTTGCACCTTTTACAAAACAATCCAGGATTTTTTTTCCCCTGTAAAATCAGTAAATTATGCTCAAAATTTTATTCTCAAGTTTGAGGGGCCACCTTGTAATCGTGAGATGTTCCACAAGGGAAATGCACCATCATTCACCAGTAGAGCAGATCTAAAACTTCATTGATGGCACAAACCTAACTTTTTTGACACTTTTTCAGATATTTCTTTTTTTGTTCAAACAATTCCATATAAATGCAAGTGCATGCAACATTTATATATCTTCATATTGATTAGCATCCTAGATTAAAGTTACTATGTGTGTGTGTGTGCGTGCATGCGCAGATCCTTTTGCTATAAGAAGCCTAAGTTTTAAAAATGATTTTCTTCAACTTTGTATATGCATGTTAAAATATGGATACACACATAAGAACATATATTTTACCATCCTGTAAAAAAAAAAAGTGTGACACAGCTAACATTTATCAAATAAAATCATGACTTTAAAATTAAATATAAACTACATTAGTAGATTATAAGCTTGCCGATAAACCATAGCATTCAAAAACCACTCCATTTTAGATGAAAATATCTGCGTCAAATCAGAAGAAAAAAAAATTGTTACTAAAAATGTTTTTATTTATAAAATGCTTCAATTTATTTTATTTCCATTAAGTATTTTCGAGTAAAATAATATTGTAGCGGTCAGAAGTCAAAAAATCTATATTTGCTCCTATGATTTTGACTCTTTCGACCTCTACTCAAGTATGGTTGGGAGACAGTTGATAGGGTTATTGCTTATCCATAGAATGTGACATATTGTGCAAGTTACAAGTCGTTTTTAAAGTGTGAAGAGAGTATCAGTGAAATAAATTGACAAAACCATCATGAATAGTGACGAGACTATGAATGAAACATATTCACACCTGTACACTTGTGTAGATATAATATAACACACGGGACCCAAAATACACAAAAACGAGACAAAGAAATAAAAAACATTTAATCAAATAATGTTTTACGGATCATCAATATGAGTGCTTTAAATCTGTTTGGGAAGTGACATCAGGACATGGGAACTAATTCTGGAAATGTTCTGCTAGTGTGTCATTGCTGTGCCACGGAGCTACCCTGGTCTGTCCCAATTTCAAGATGATTCTTCACTCATTTAATCACTGGAAAGTGTTCTATTTACCAATGTATACTGAATAGCCGTGGTAAATATTCCAATGTACAAGTGTCCAAGAACATTGTAAGATAAAATAAATATTTAAATTTAAATAGTACAAAAGGGTTGAGTTAATTGAAAGTTTAAATAAGAGTACACATACTTTTGTATCAAATTGCCTTCAATGTAATTTCCATTCACATTAACAATTTATTAAAAAGAGTTGGTTCGAATATGTTTTTAACACCGCCTTATTACCTGTTAGGGTTCTACACTTGTGTACTAATTATGCTATAGGGAAGAGGAAGGTTAGATTTAAAGGAAGTACACCCGACTGAGATTCAAACCTTTAGCTCCCTGTCATTGGCAGTTTAGTCTAATGCAAGAGTAGCGCCTTAGACCATGTGGCCACCAATGCAGGTATCAGATAAGTTCTTTAAGGCCTTGGTTTCATTGTATCTTAAGAGTCCAGTTCCTGCCAAGGTGTACTTGGGTGGTTTTTCCTAAATAATTTCCCACTTTCCCTCCATGAAATTGCGGTTTCATTTCCTCTAAATTATACTTTACTGATCCCTAATACATTGGTGTAGTTAAATGTGGATACAGTAAAGATGGATAATTGCAAGACATAGTGAAAACATTATGTATAATTTGACAAAGAAAAAGTATCCAATTTTCATTATACAAATTAATTGCATTATGTATGCCTACTACCCAGCTAGATTACAGATTTTCTAACCATCTATATAATACACAGTTGAAAACAATGGAGACGATATATCTTCATGTTATTTTGCAGAATTTGGAACCAAGAACAAATTAAAAAAGTGGACATTTCAAAACTGGATGTATTGTACAACTGACCACTCTTATATCTAGAGATTTGCATCTATGTGTTATTTTTAATCTCTCTTGGACAACCTGCAAATTTATTATTTTTAGATTTTTGTTATTTTCTATGTAAAATATTTGGATAGGGCTGAACACTTGTATAAAACTATTCCTACCCCTATTGTAAACTAGTATTGTGTAAATTGTCCTACTCATACGCTGAGTATGGTGACAGTTAAATGCCTAAGTGTTTCATTTCATATACCAGTACATTATTTATTATTATTTGGTGTTGTTACGCTGTCGTAGGAAGTGAGGTTTGGAGTCATGCCAGTACAGACTAAGTATTAATGTAATAAAAAAATTGAACATTAACGATCAATATTATTTTCTCCAACTGTGTAAGGTACATTTTTTAAGATATAGGTAGTTTAAATGTGACCTATGTTTTTGTCTTTGAGTTGTACATAACTTTTTAATATCTTTTTATGCTGTATGTATCATATAGTATAATTCATTTGTTAGTTATTCTCTGTTTTTAGTTTCAATAAATGTTCCATTGTTAGAGTAAAATATTATTTTATTTTTGTGTGTACCAGGACCCAGATTCAGTAAAGGATACAAATAGTTGTGAAAATTGTAAATATGTGTCTAGATCTATATTTACTACAAAGTTTAAGGTGTAGTGTAGTTCTCCCTTGCTCCCACCCCTCACCCTCTCAAAAGTAAGCAAGTTGACATTTGTGAGTTCAAACCCAGCCCAGGTCGACGGATCTTTCTTGAGTGATAAAAATCCGTAGTACAACTTCCTTCAGAGGAGAATTAAGGCCATTGGTACCTTGTCAATTGTGGCATGCAAAAAAACCTGGACCGTTTATTAAATACCTTTCCTGGCAAACTTGGTAGGCCCTTTTGCTCTTGTTCGTAGAAATTATGTGCTGATTTATCAGTCAGTTTAGAAAGTACACATTAATTACCTCAAATAACTTGTAAATCATGTCACTAAAAAAAATTAGAGAGTGGGGTAACACATGGATAATTATTTTTTGTAAAACATGGCATTCCTTATATCATATGAGAATTTTAATGAAGTACTTAAAATACTTTGTGTTATATTCCTAATCTATTGACAAAGTTTATGTTGCTAATATGATTAAAACATCTTGGGACAAATTTTATTGACAAAATACAATTTATTTTAATTCAGAGTAAGTTGTAGTGGTAACATAGTTATGACTTGCTTGATATTGTTGCATTTTTAAATATTATTATTATTATCATTATGTCTTCTGTCTCACAGCAGGTATATTCCTTTTGTTGTAGACCACCAACCTAATTGTTGTATTTTACATCCATTTTAAACAGCATTATTATAAAATGAGCAAATGCCAAATATGTATTCAGATCTAAAGAGGTTTTGTAATATACAAGTCCAAGGAAATTTTGTGACTAAATATGATTTTAAGCTTTTAAAATATTTTGTTAATACCTAGTGTTACAGAAACTTTACACTTAAAAAAAGTTTTTTTTTTCTTTTTACCATTGTTAAAATTCCACCACTTTCAGTATTATATATTTAAAATAAAGTAGCATCCGCTTGTGAAGTGAAGAAAGTTCAAATTATATCATTATTTTTCTTGACCCACTTTTCTCCTTGTTTAGTGAATACAAAAATAAAACACACCATAGAGGCAAAGTTGCACCATTTTTATACTCAGGTCAGAACAGTTTTGTAATCTTTTGATAATCTAGGCCCACATGTGCTTTGTCTTCAAACTTGCGTCATCCTCCAGAATTTGGATACTCTCTCTTGATCCTTTCAGATATATTAGGAGTATTTAACTGCACTTACTGAACCGGATAATTATATTAGCACTATAATTACAAACTAATTAATTCTTAGAACATACCCAATTTAAGGAAGTGGTTTTCAAAATGTGGTTTGGGCTGAAGTACCAGATGGTCAGCCAATAAGTCATTAGGAATATATATATATTACGCGAAAGAATTAAAGAAAACAAGATGGAGATGCTAATTCCACTAAGTCAACAATAAGTTGACTCGCAAGAACTATCCATAAGAAACAAAAGTTTAGTAATAACATGGTATTTTACTGCTTGATAAATACATACTTGGTAGAATTCACAGCTTCAGCAAGAAAGGGTGGTTCGTTTATGCATTGAACACTTATCAAATGGCCCACAAATGTATTGATTACTTATGACCCGCCTCGGTGGCGTAGTTGGATAACACGCTTGTCGTGTTGAGCTCGACCGCTGAGGACAAGGAGATTGTGGTTCGAATCTTGGTCAGGTGAACTGGGGGTGGTTTTTCCTAAATGGTTTTCCACTCTCCCTCCACGCAAATGCGGGTTCACTTCCTCTAATTCAACCTACCCAATTCCTAATCCATTAACGTAATTAGTACTTAAAAGTGTATAACCCGAACGGGTAGTAAGACGCGGTGCTAAATATTATTATTAGATTACTTATCAAGTGGTCCACTTTTAAGAAATGCTTGTCCAAGGTGTTAGTCAGTCAGTCAGTCAGTTTCATAATAATCTATTTCCAGTGACAGGTTAACATTCAAATCTTTGCTAGATTTATTAGTGTTGGTTTTCCCATCCATTCAAAACACTAACACAGGCTCTTAAGAGCTAATAAGAATGTAGTTTTATCAGCATTTGCCAAGAGAGAGAGAAAACTTTAAACCACATTGAAACAAAATAAACATAACCAGTGTAGTTGGTCAAGATTATAATGTTAATTCATACATTCTACACAAGGGCTATCAGCTTAATTAATCTGTCTGCACTTCTAAGCACGCATACTAAATGTCAGCCTCATTGACATTGGAATTCAAATCGTGGCCAGATATACTTATGGTGATTATCCCCAAATTGATTTTTTCTTACTCCGCAAAAATGTGGGTTCATTTCCTCTAACTTTACCTTTATCGCCCCTACCGTATTATGTTAAATAAATGAAAATGGCATGGATGTATAGTAAAACACAGAAACATATATTTAAGAATGGTAGTTTGGAGGGTGTGCACTGTACAAATCTATCAAATGAAGAGGAGGAAGTTATAGGAAATTCACCTAATTTACCATAGAAGAGGCTTAGATATATCCTAGTGCATCTTATCCTAGATTCGAACCTGAATTCCTTGTCACTGGAAATCCAGCTTATTGATCTGATGGAGCATTAAGCTATGCTTCAAAGCTAGTCGGTTTAAATATTTTTGGTCTATAAAAACTGAAAAACCAGTATTTTTTAACAGCGCACTGTTTTTATAAATGCTAGTCACACAAATGTGGTCATAAAAGTAAGAAATTCAACACTTTTTTTAATTTGTATTTAATTCCTTACAACACACATCTTGTTCATGGATGTCGACTGATGTCAAAAATACCATTATTTAGGAAAATAAGATTATTTTCTTATCTAGCACCACATCTTACTACTTGTTCGGGATGTATGCTTATGTACTAACTATGCTAATGAATTAGGGTTGAGGAAGTTTTAATTTAAAGAATGTATACACGCATTTAGGTGGATAGATAGTGAGGAACCATTTAGGAAAAAACACCCTCTGTACACCCGACTGGAATCAAACCACGATCTTCCTGTCATCGGCAGACTAGTCTATTGCGAGAGTGACGCCTTGGACCATCCGACGACAAAAGCGGGTAAAATAAGATTAAGTGGGGGTAAAGTATCATATACATATTGAGAGGCAGACTTATAACTTTCAAAATGGTGACAACAGAATTGAATTTTTGAAAGGCACTTCCAACTTTAAATCCAGTTACTTTTTAACTACCAAATCATGTTTATGAAAAGAGATGGAAATACAGAATATCTGAATATATATATATTCCAGCTTTTAACAAGCTTTGTCATGAAGTAAATGAAATTATTTTGCGTCAACCTGCATTTGTTGGTATAGTCTGTCTCATCTAGCCTGGTTTGCTTGTGAAAGGGATGTTGTTCGGGATTGACGGCTGAGGAATCCCTATTTTTAACAACCGGAGGACCACTGAATTAAACAACTCAGACTTTACTATTATT
>CABFVX010002609.1:92083-109282 GCA_902151425.1 Timema shepardi | reverse complement strand
TGTTGACCCAGTTGGCTGTCCCAGTTAGCTGTCCCAGTTGGCTGTCCCAGTTGGTAAGTGTTGTTACAACGTAAGTTGTTACAGAACATTTAAAAGCCAAGGTGTTTAATGTATTTTTTCCCACACAGTATCTTACTAACTATTCGGGCTACACGCATGTTAACCACGCTAATGGGGTAGGGATGTTTAATGTAGAAATTAAAGGATATTTATCCAGCATTTGCGTAGAGGATGAGTTATAAGCTATTTGGGAAAGGTCAACCACTGTACACCTAGTCATTGTTTTAACCCCGGCATTTCCCTCACTAGACTAGATGACCCTAGCATTTAGACTACGTACCCATCGTTGTAAATTAATGGGGATCGGAAGATGTAAGGTATATTAGGAGGAGTGCAAACACATTAACGTCATTAGGGGATGAGAAAACCACCCCAAGTCAAACTTTGGCCTGGCTGTCTCAGAATACCTAGTCTATTGTGAGCCTGGAATCTTGGGCTTCGTGGCCACCAGTAGGAACGAGGTTGAAACAAGGTAAGGTAGACCGGGGCATATTGGCTACAAGGGCACGGTGGCACTTCAGTTTTGGTTCCCTAACGGAGTACAGGATCGCGCCACGAGTCACACAGGGGGTGTATCTATTGACCATCTTTTGTCTCCGTTGGTGGCAGTGAGTATGACGAAGCCTACAGAGGACGACGACGAATTTTGTGTTTCTTTAACTTGTGAGTAAATTTTCTCTCGCATACATAATCCTTTGTAAAATTGTATAACTTTTATGTCTACTTTTTATTGTATAATATTCTTAAAGAGTACTGTTTAACCGTTATTTTTATCTATCAAATGAAATAAATTTGTCAGAGATGACGCTGCTAGGTTGGTTGGAAAAACAAAAATGGCGACGGGGAACATTGGCACAATACATCAGAGGAATGTTTGCACTCTATACCAACGTGCCCATTAGCCTGGGAATAGGCTTTTTATATTATTATTTGGTTTCTATAGCCAATCTGAAAAGGCATTTTAACAACAACAATACACTACCAGCTTCTTAATTTATTTTTACTTAATTTGCTAATTTATAAAATAGATAACTAAGTTTAAAAAAACAGTCTTTATAACATTTACTACAGATCTCACGATGGTGCGCACATAAAATAAAAAGACTGCCAGGGATTAAATACCTGCAGAATTGATGAAAACAGCCGTACTTGCAGTGAAAGTAGAACATCGTTCAATAAGAGGAGCTGAGCAATATTTTGGCATACCATTCAGAACACTGGCTAGATACTGTGTCAAGTACAACCTGCGGAAGGAGCACCACAGCTTGAGGAAGCAGCACCAGAGCCTGTGGCAACAGCACCACAGCCTGAGGAAGCAGCACCAGGGCCTGTGGAGGATACACCGGCATCTTTACCCTGGGTACGATTTCGCTACACCAAACCATGGAAGGTAAGCAAAGCCATTGTGTTTTTATTCGATTATTTATTTATTTATATAGATTCACTTTCCTCTAGGCCTACTCAAAGATATCGAACTAATTTTGGTCGGCTTCTTATTTGCAGGTGTTTGAGCCTGATCAAGATAAACTACTCGTAGAATACATGATGAAGGCTTCATATATTTACTTCGGCCTGACACCAAAGGAAGCCAGGGGATTCACATACACCTATGTGGTAGCTTGTAGTACTAAAGTTCCAGACTCCTGGACTGAGCGTGAAATGGCAGGTCCTGATTGGTTTACCTCTTTTATGAAGAGAAACAAAAAGTTATCGATCAGATCGCCACAAGCAACTAGTATAGCTCATGCAACCAGCTTTAATCGAACCAACATTGCTTTTTTTTTAATCTTACAGCTGTTTTCAAATGATTGAATGTTGTCCATTCTGATATATGGAATGTTTATTAAACAGGTATTACTATAGTGCAAAAGCCGAACAGAATAGTGGGACGTCGGGGCTTCAGATAGATAGGAAAGATGACGTAAGGAGAAAGAGGAACGCTAATTACTTTAGCCGTAGGAGTTAATGCTGTGGTAGATAATATCCCACCATATTTCATTTTCCCAAGAGTTAAATTTCAACCCCATTTCATTCGTGATAGGTCCTTAGGTAGTGGAGGTGATGCTCATCCTTCGAGGTGGATTACATAAATTAGTTTCAATAAATATGCCATACATTTTGTTTCACATGTGCGGTGCTTACCTGAGCCTCCCTGCCTGCTACTTCTTGATAATAATGTCTCCCGCCTCTCAGCACAAGTCCTAGACTACTTCAAATAAAATGGGTTACTATTTTATCATTCCCCCACCCCTCCCCATTTCAGCCACAAACTGCAACCCCTGGATCGATCCGTTTATGGCCCTTTATAAAATTATGTCAACACTTTGATGCGTGGATGTCCACTAATAAATATCCCATGACCATATAATACATTCTCGATATTGTAGCTTACATCCTTCCTTTAGCCACAACACCTATGAACATTACATCCGGGCTTAGAGTCACTGGAATTTTCCCTTTGAATCCAAATGCTTTTACTTATGCTGATTTCATGCCAACCTATGTCACAGACAGACCTGACCCTACTGCCACCAACATAGATGGCCCCTCTCGTTCATCTACATCTACATACTCTCCTCTCCCATCTACTTCTGCTCAATTATTTTACCCTTCCCCATAGGTGGTGGGGCCATTGGAGAAATTGGGGCCAAGAAAAGAAACTGTCAGAGGTCGAAAGAAGAGGAAATCTGTCATTTTGACCGATACACCAGTAAATATGTATTTTTCTGAGGAACAGGAGATTACGAAAAGGAAGGAAGAGCATCGTTTGAGCGCCAATATCAATGAAAAAACTTTTCCCTTTTTTTGACGTTAAAAACGCAAAAGCAGGCCAAAAGACACTTCCCCCATTGAGTTTGAGAATGAAGATGAGGAATACCTTTATATTCACTGCTTAGGTCTATATAGCAACTCGAAACGTGGTGAATATCGTGTTAAGTGCACCAGGTGTTGGAGGTGGGCACACTAAGACTGAATTCCTGGGGACACTGTATTTTATGTGGGTTTCAATTGTGACAGTGACTATGATATGAGTGAAAATAATGACATGCAGTGTATTTAAAATGAACAAGGTTGTTTTATATTAATAAATAATTAATTTACAATAGTAAATAGGCTGTTGTATAACATATAGGTATTTATTTTTTAACTAGATACTGAATTTAAAATGCTGTGCCCGGGGTAAGTTGGTACAGGTGACCTTACTTCACTTACATCGATTTTATAAATATTAGGAATACAATTAAAATAAAGTCGTTGATGCAAAGATAAACTCTAAGGTCCACTGGTAACATTCATGCTTCAAAGTTACAAAAAAAATTAACAGGAAAAACAAAAACAAAAAAAGCTAAATATGTGCCAATTTGCCCCAGTCTACCCTACCCTAAACCAGTGGTATTCAGCTTGGTGCACACGAAGACATCTTAGGAGGCGCTTCGAATTTAATATACTGTACCTACATTTCTTATTTAAAATTTTATTGTTTCCATTATTTTGTATTTAATTTATTATATTTATTTTAGATGTAGATTACAGTATATATATAAAACTTACAGTTTGTATTAAATTTGGGAGAACAAAGTAGAAGACCAATTAAATCTGGGGTACGTGAATAAAAAAAAGGGTTGAATACCACTGCTCTAAACCCTTATTCAGCCCCCTCACCCTCCTCACACCCTCAATAACCGTCAAATTACGTGAGCCCCACCTCACTAACCATCCGCGATATCCAGATATTTACACTAATGGAGTGATTTAGAGGAAATGTATTCTCACTTGTGAGCAGGTAGAGGGAGAAACCAAAACCCCACACTCAACTGGGAATGTAAACCCCTCATCCCCATCTCCAGTGAACGAGACCAGATGAGACCGATGCCCTAGTCCGTGTGTCCACCCCTCCTGAGGGCACCGTGAAATCAGTTTGAGGTTACATCAAAGCACGTTATTTACTGAGTCGTGATAAATGAATGTCAACGTTCGTTCCATGCGGGCTTTCTGTGAGGCACCGCTCAGTGAAATTGTCTGATGAATACATTTCATCTCATACATCATAATCACTGATGTAGCTGGTCCCTCTAAATAAATCACTTAGGCCATTAGTGTCGAGGGAGATGACGTTTAATTAGTGCGCCCATTACTTTGTCCGTATTGTTACGCTAGATAAACCTTAGTCATTTTAACAAACTTATCACTCATACACTGTAGCTCAGTGGGCAGGGATTCCAGTGGAACACGCATTTAGAATTAAAGTGATACTTATACTCAAAAAGTGTGATTAAAGACATCTGTATTTTCTGTTAGCCTCGTATTTTCTAATTTTTCTGTAATCATTTCTTTCAGAACCATCATCACAGACGGCTAGAACTAAGAGGTTGGGATAGAAAAGATTTTAGAGGTGGTGTGTCCACATTAGCGTTGAGAGAGGATGGGAAACCCACAGTGATACACGTTTGATAAACTAAAACTCATTACACCTGGGCCGAGCTTCAAACATCGACCATTTGGTCAGAGTAAAACTGTTTTATTGTAAGACTGGCATTTAAAACCGCTGAATTATCGGTGCTAGTCTCAACTTATTACTCATTAAAATAATTTACATTTAAAATGTTAAGCATATATATGAATATATATACTCATTAGATTGAGATTACTCTTTATAAACACTAGTTTTTATCAACACTTACTTAACTAGGACAGCAAATCCTGAAAACTAAACACCAAAATTCAACTTTAGGAATATTAATACCGAGGTGATATGAATCAACAGTAAAAATACACTTGACAATTTCAGATCTCAGCTGGAATCGAGTCAGGTTTACTCTGACTTGAATTTATTACAAGGACAGAAAAATATCAACTTCTCACATAGTTATTAAGTTTTTGATTGGATATTTTTTTAAACCACTAAATATTTGGTGATTACCCTTTTTTTGTATGTTTATCCTGATATATATTACAGTAAGAAAAAATACTAGAGCACTTTATGCATAATATGAAGCTTTGAAAATATTTTATTTTTAGTTATTATTATGTATATTTTTATAATAATTTGTTTAAATGAAGATATTTTGAAAGGAATTTTTCTCACATTCATATTTTATATTTAAAATATTCCGTCTAAGTTACATCAGTCACAGATTTAAATTGAAAATTTAATTATATATTTTGTTATTTTTTATCTCCTTAGAAAGGTAGAACTTAGAAGAAGTATACAAGCATTTGTGCGGATGAAGGATGGGAAAGAGTTTAACAAAAAACACCCTAATACACTTAACAGGATTGAAACCCTGAACACCCTATTAACAACTATACAGTCTAAAGGAGTCTAACATTTAGTCCACTTGCCCACGAATGCGAGTGTTTGGCCTGTAGGAAATCATACAGAGATAGTGAATATCACCAATACAGAATTTGGTGACTTACACTATCTAATAGAGAAGTGTATACTACCAATACAGGTTCTCGGTGGTTTAGACTATCAAATAGAGAATGGAGTGAATATTACCAATACAGGTTCTCGGTGACTTACTCTTTATAATATAGATGGGAGTAAATAGCGTTAGAACCTTCTATGTTCGACCTAAATTATTTGTTATAAGAATGGGCATCCATAGAAATCAAACTACCCACCAAAGAGAATAGAATGTGTAGTGTTAAATTTGAAAATATGATATTTTTTAATTATAATTAGAAAATTAATTATTAGGTCTAGGTTTGTTCTATTGTTTTTGATATTTTACTGCAACATCAAATGTAATGCAACAAACTTAGACATACTCATACCATTTCTAAATAAACTACTTATTCTCTCAATTTAATTTTCAAAGTTAAAATTATTTCGTAGATGATTCTTTTGAAGAAAGTATTGGAATTCACCCTTTTCCTAAAAAAAAGATGCTTAAAATAAATCTAATACACTATAACTGATTAGATTAGATTCTTATCAACCTCACGAATCAAAATAAATATAGCAACTTCTGAAAGAATACTATTTCAGGATTGCCAGGCCTTCACCGTGGTTCGGATTCCACGTTAAACTGTAGGTCCTTCATTTCATCTCACAATCACCCTACCATTACACATTAGNTCCACGTTAAACTGTAGGTCCTTCATTTCATCTCACAATCACCCTACCATTACACATTAGCGTAAGTGCGTATAACCCGAACGGGTAGTAAGACGCGGTGCTAATAATAATAATAATAATAATAATAATAATAATAATAATAATAATAATAATAATATTTCATATGTGGTATACACAGCAAAATAATAGTTAAAATGCTTTACTTTCTCCCCTCCTTTTTTTTTTACATAAACCTCCATACATATTATATGAGCCCAAAAACCACCCTTTTAAATGAAGAGGAAGTGTTAGGGTTGTAATCCTGACATTAAGATGAATAATTATGGTGGCAAAGATGGTTTATGGAAGAATTCGCTGCTTTGTTCATAACCTCCCATCCCTCCCCTCTTCACTAGCCACCCATTCTTGTCAGAATTTTTAAGTACTTCATTTCCGGGAGCCAAATTTTCATGACGAGACTCTTAAAACATCTTGGTCTATCTTGTATAAAATAAAAGGTAACATTTTTAAAGAGATATCTTGAGAGCTTCTATTTTATTGTAAAATTGAACTACAACTGTTATTATATTAAATATTTAATTCGTAGCCTAGATCATATTACCACATATTAGTCAATAAAATAAAATAATTAAATTTATAAAAGCCTTTTTATTGGATATCAAAATAATATTTAAAATCTTTGAATAATATTGAAATGTGAGAAACAATATATTGTTTTGTTTCGTTTTGTAGCGCTGTAAAATTATATTTGCAAGAAAAATATAAATTAAAATAAATATAAATGTAAGATACACCATCAAACAATTTTATAGTTGAAATGTGCAACTTTTCTTAGTAAGTAATATCATTTTAAAACTAGTTTTGTATAACTATTCATGCATAGCACATAACTAATGTGGATCGTGTATAAAGTACAGCGCACAGTTCATAATAAATGTACAACGGTTTCTAATGAAAAACAGTGATAATAATGTCTTACTTTTGTTCATAGAAAATTGCCTAACCCCTTTGCTTTCTAGATAAGGTATTTAAAAATATTTACCTTACGAGATCATTAGAAAAAAACATATTTATTAACTTGTATCTTGTAAACACAAAACAAACTATTAATCAAATATAAGTGGTTTCAGTACTTTAAAATCAAATTGGATTTTTAGCTGGTTTTAATTTTATTATTTTCATGAATATTATGGTAGACCTTTTTATTAATAGCAAGCTTTTTTATATATATTTTCCTTCCTTATTTTCAATCTTAATCATAGTCCTTTAAGCTACAGTAAAATAAATAAAATCCGTAGATAAAAAAACAAGTATGACCATCACAAGCTATTTCAAACATAAAGAAAGTATATTTTACGTCTGCTGGCATTTAATTGGCTAGGTTAACGTTTTTAAACCTCTTTCAAATCACAACACACATAAAAAGGCACTAAAATGGTCAAATCACACCATCAGTTTATTAAAGGTGAGATCGTTCATTAGACAACCTACTCAAAGTATTATTACCGTATTTAAAAATGCAATAGCTAAAATTCTAATCATTGTTTTTTTAAATATGTTGATAATATATTTAATTTTCATTTTCCCCTATTTTTCATAGCGTCTTTTCAAAATTTTCTCCCAAGCTTCCACGGAACGCTGAGTCTTCGTGGAACACAGGTTGAAAGACTATTTGCTTGAACCTCTTATCCGATTCTCATTGGCTGACACAAGGGTTGTATATTCTCAATGTCATGGGTAATGCATATAAAATTAAAGTTAAATCAACTTTATGGAATATGCACTATTCTCTAAGCATCATCATCATCACTGAAGATAATGAGTCAAAACCTATTGCGCACAATACACTATTAATTATGCGATATTCATAAATATGAACCCAGCCTAAATAATATTAAATTATACAACCTTTAATAAATACAACCATGTACTTTTGTTTTTATAAATAAATTTATCATGATTTTTTTCAAATATATTACCAGCCACCTTAAGCTAAATATTCAGGTGTAGTCATATATTGTATTCATATATTATATATTTACCTTGGAGTTGCCTTTATAAACTACTAAAACTACCATACAAAGACCAGTGTAAAACTTACTAGTTTAAAAAATAAATGGTACGGAACTCCACACGGACTTTCTCGTTCTATTATTTAAAAATTGAGATATTTACTCAATTCTCATAATATATGTGAAACTAAATAAAATACACTAGCAAACCCAAGCATAAAGTGCACTATACTTGTGTAAAACTTTTCTTGAGTCCTGGTTTTAAATTTTATAATCTTATTTTTAAAGAATTAATGTCCTAATTTGTATGTTTGAACCGATAAAAAAAAGATCACTATTGAGTACACAAGGGTAAACACTTCGTATTAAAATTTCGACTTCTGGTTAAAACTTCGACATTTTATTAGGTGTTGCACATCTTCATTGCAATTAAATTCCTCATTTATAAATTTTGATGAATAAAAAATGTAAATATGGTTTATTGAGTCTAAAATGGAGATAGAACATTGTTGTACAAACATTTTCCTAAGAGTTTTAAGGAAAAATAACATAAACTTATTGAGAGACTTAATTATATTTAATTACTCTATGACATTGCAAGTTTATTGTGTTAAAACTTATATAGTATCTATTTACAACTAAAGCTCAAAAAATTGTATCAATACATTTGCCATTACCTCAGAAAATATACATCATATAAAATATTTTTATTTTTAATAGTACTACAATTTTGCATTGGAAAGCTATTTATTATCTGAAATATTTGCGGAGATACGGAAAATTATGCTTCTGTAAAGTACCCTAAAAGTCATTTTCAGGTGAAAATGAAAATGTCCAATTTATTTATAATCTTAATCAACGCCTAGATACGAATTTTAATCAAAATCGTTAGAGCCGATTTTGAGAAAATTGAATAGATCTCTTTTCGCCCTTTATTAAACTATTCTTAATTTTAAGTTTAAATAGACACACAGACATACGACATTGCAAATACCACATTTTAGGGTTCAGGGGGGGTCATGGGACGTCGACATCCATCAACATTTCAAGTAAGATATTTTTTTACGGTCGCAATACTTTACCTTTAGCTTTCGAAAAAGTTAAAATAAATATATATATATATTTTGCGTATAGCTATTAGTTTTATCAGATTATGTTTCTAATAAAATATTTGTATGATAAATAAATCTACATATTTGTGATGAGTAATTTCATATCTCCAAGAGTTACGGAGATATGATAAAAATATGATAATTTACGCATCAGAGCGGAGCCTTGGAATTCATTTTGCCGAAATATTGAGAGAAGCGATCATGTTTGGAATATTTATAAATGCTTTGAAAGGGAATTTTATTAAATCTGTACAGCCGATTTTAAGAAAATCAACTTTTTCTCTTTTAGCCCTTCAGTAAACTACCTTCATATTTAGGGTTAGATATCCAATTCCAAAAACCCCTCGTGGCAACTCTATGAAAACCCTAGATACCAAGTTTTATCCCGATCGGTAAAATAGCTTAGGCTCTAGTTGGCGGTACAGACAGACAGACAGACAGAACGTTAAAAACCACTTTTTTGGATGATCACAATAATTTCTCTACCTCTAAGAGAGCGAGAAATTAAAAATACTAATGCAATGTAGCTCTATGCCTGTTTAGTCAACCCGTTCAATTAAATATTTAAATGGGTTGTAAGTCTATTTTTTAATTTATCTGTCACTTTAAAATGATTGATTAGAATCGTCATCATCAATTTTAATGTGAATAAGATTAGCCTAAAAATACTTAGCTGTACTCTATAGCATTAAGAGCTCGAAAGTTCATTACCAAAGTACGCCACCTATCCCAATCTTGAGATTCAATCCAGTCCACCTCATCACACCCCTTCTCTTTCAGGTTCATTATAATGTTATCCTCCCATCTGCATCTATATATTCCCAATGGTCTCTTCCCATTGGGTTTGTCAATCAGTATCTTGAACAAGTTTCTTTATTACACCATTATCACTGCATGTCCTGCCCACCGTAATCCACGAGATTTGCTTATCCTAACAATGTCTTGTGATAAGCACAGGGTATGCAGCTCATTATTATGTAAACTCCTCAATTCCCCAGTATCCTCATACGTTTTTGGACCAAATATCTTCCAAAGCACCTTGTTTTAGGAAAACCGAAAATTGTTTTCATCCTGTAAAGTAAGAGATCATGTTTCACACCAATATATAGCAAATGGTAAAATAATTGTTTTGTTTATGTCAACCACTTATTGATCTAGTAATAGCATGCATTTCCCTACTTTATTTTTTTTTTTCCTAATTTACACAATATCGTTATTGATAGCTAGGTTAAACTTGTTCCCAAAAATTTAAACTCATATACTCTTACAAATGATACTGTAACAAGATTAGAGTCTAAAAGCGGGACCAGCGTGTTCTCGTTGTTGGCCCTTGTGGCTGCGCTCCTTGTTCTCTCTGTCTCCCTCCTTGTCTNAGAGTCTAACAGCGGGACCAGCGTGTTCTCGTTGTTGGCCCTTGTGGCTGCGCTCCTTGTTCTCTCTGTCTCCCTCCTTGTCTAGCGGGTAGGCAGTGACCTTCTCGCTTGACTGGGGGATTAGAGGGGCCAAGGGGGTGTGGGGAGGGAGGACGGAGACAAGTCTGGAGGTGTCTGGATCCTTTTTACTCTATAAATGGAGGATTCCAGACCCTCAGCTGTCACCACCCCTATAAATACATGCTCAGCGGTAGCCTCAGTTCAGTTCTTGGTTCGCGACTGATGAGTCCGGGAGTTCCCAGTGCAAGAGTGTGGACCGGCGAGTCCAGTGTTCGTGTGATGAGTGCCGCAGTAGTGTGTACGTCACGGGAGTGGACCAGCGAGTCCGGTGTTTGTGTATTGCGGGTCATCGCCGTGTATCGTGTGTGAGATAAGTGACTTTGGTTATATTTTTGGACACTGTGCTATGAAAATTTTTGTGACTGTTTTTAAATATTTGAATAGTTATTAGGTGTTTTATAGTTGTTAATTTGTTTATTCAATTTACTTATATCTCTATGTGCTCTATTAGCTTATTAAGTTACATACTTGATTAAGGCTCTTTTTATTTTACTTAATTACTTGTTTAGTTACAATTAATTTAGATATACAGAAAATCAGTGTGTGTATGTAAGTGGTAATTTTAATAATTAAAACTTTGAATATTCCGTGGGCATTTTCATTCGTGTTTGGTCGGCAGCATACCCCAATATCTCTAAAAGAACTCGTGGTTCACACGTCCACGTGTGAACGACCTGTGACCCTCCCAGGTCACGTGCGCCCCACGTTACAATACGTTTTTCTCAGTAATCTCTGAATTATCGTCCCCACTCTGTGTTATCTGTGTAATCAAATGATTAGTCTTTTCAGCTTTCAATTCTAAACATATTTCCTCAGTCTAGTCTCTCTAATAAGATTTCTGCATTTCTAGCAACAGCTTCCTTAGTATCACTCAACAAAGCTAAATCACCTGCGTATCTAACAGCTCTATTGTACCGTTTAATGTCAACCCTTCCTTACACTATTACATTAACCTATAAACATATTTTAGGGTTAGATTAAAAGGTAAGAGGGGTAGTGTATCTTCGTGTTTTAGTCCATTTCATATTTTGAACGTATTTTATAGCTAGTGTCCGACCAAAGATCATTTTTTTGGCCAAAGTCGAAAATGAAGAAATCACATATATTGTTAACAAATCCCTATTTTAAAATTTGATGCGGTTTCTGTTGCATTCGAAATTTAAGATCTTGTTTATTTAAATAACAGGTAAAAATTGTATTGTTGATAAAATAAAAGTAGAATACATTTCCGAGATTGTGAGGCAAAATAATATAAAGACAAAATAAAAGAATGATAAAAATATCAATCACTTCTTACACTTAATATTTGGCTTTGAAAAAGTGACTAAATTACTTTTTATTGCCATCCGGTTTCATCCAAAAAATTAATCAGTTAGCTTTTATGTGTATAATAAATAATTAAATTATCCATGTTTTGAGGGGAAAGTTCTTAATAAATCTGATAACAACACTAGACTATAGTAAACACGGACCATGTGTCGCCACTACTGACTACTGAATAGTCTACCGACCGGGCACCTAGCTACAACATGCAGTGATTTGTCAGTTGTCACTTGTCACGTGACCGCTCCCACACCGCACCCACGAGCGTACGTTATGTAAGGTATGTTAAATGAACCTTTGGCTTCGGTGAAACCCTCGGTCTTAGGCCGATTATCTTGCCGAAGGTGCAATTTATGGCCGAGGCCAAAACCGAAGCTGAATATTTGGTTGGACACTACTGATAAGTGATATCCAACCCAAATCTTGCCACTTTTATTAGGCAAACATACTTCCATTAACTTGATTAATTATTCTGTATCCCAAACTTAACTAATATTTCATATAATTTTTTTAACTAAGTCGTAAGTATTTTTTAAAATCTAGATATAATTGATGTACCGTCATGTTGTATTTCCACCTATTTTATAATATTTTCCTAATAGTAAAAATCTGATTGGTTGTTGATATATTTTGTCAAAATCCTTATTGTAGATCCCCAACTATTTCCTCAGCCTATGGTGTCAATCTCATTAAAATTATATTTGATAAACTTTGTCGCAGATTGGTATTAGTGAGATACCTCTATAGTTATTACACTCTGTTTTTACTCCCTTTTTGAAAATGAGTATTATTATACTTTCCTTACATTTTGTGGTAATACCTCAAGGTTCCATGAAAACATTACATTAATTTTTTATCACTAAGTTTTCACCAAACCCCTTTATAAGCTCTGCTGGAATTAATATACACTCTAGAGATTCATGATTCCTTAACTTCTTAAACCTAAAAATACGGACATTAAAATAAATTCTACCCAAAATCTGAACAAGTGTAGAACTAAGTTTTATTTTATAAATTGTTTCCGGCTAAAATATGTCCAGCCAAGGTATAATAGGATTATGGTTTAGAAGGAACTTTTGAAGAGAATTTTTCTTTTTTTCGGTCAAGTTGATAACATTTTACTTTATTGTTTGTGTTATTTCAGAGCTTGTCTATTAATAGCAGAAATACCCGGGAAGCACTTTGCTTAGTACAAACAGAAAATATATCCTTTAATTAATTTATTTTTAATTAATTTTTAAGAATATAGACAAAATAATTTTAAAATCCCGGTTTCGAGGTGCAAATGATCGTGCACAGGGACTTCTAATATTTAAATTTACGACATCTGAGCGTGATAGATATAGTTCAATGCCCGTGAGTGACAATAAAACTATTTTATTAATAGCAACAGATTATATGAATATACCCTCCTTCACCTCTGACAAGACATCTTGTGAAAGTGGGGAATGCCAGGCCTCCACCGTGGTTCGGATTCCACGTTAAACTGTAGGTCCTCCATTTCATCTCACAATCACCTTACCATTACACATTAGCCTAAGTGCGTATAACCCGAACGGGTAGTAAGACTCGGTGCTAATAATAATAATAATAATAATAATAATATATGAATATATGTATGAATGTATGGATGCCATTTTTAGTGTTTTTATATAAGAAATCCTTTCTTTCTCATTTGTAGTGTAAATTCCTATTACAAACAATGCCTGTATACATAGTATACATAGTCCCGTGGTCTAGGATGTCATCATCACAATAGACTTTCCAATCAGTTGCTGGTCAATATTCGAGTCCCGGATTGATGCAATTTGGTTTGGTTTTCAACATGTGATTTGCTAATGTGGTATAGCCCTGTCTTCACCATACAAATTCGGATGCACTTCCTCTAAATGATCCCTTTACATGAATTCGTTAGTAATCATAGTGCTAAACGTGAAAATTAAACATAACGTTATAGTTTTGACAAAGTTTAACTTTAACCTCGCATGTGGATGCTTCCCTCTTAACGTGTCAGCTTGAACTAGTGTTTGTGTGTGTGTTGCAACATCAGACGTCAATTAGAGGTGTCATAGACCTCTCAGCCGAATAGAGCTGCTTGACAGCTGATGGATTGGGCCTATGTCCCGCTAAGTGAAAGAGCCACGATTAATTGACCCTGAGGGAAAGGAGAGGGAGAACTAATCAATGAGTTCAAGGTGTTCTCCGCAAGATAGCACGTGGGAGGGGTTAAAGGTAAGATCAGTAACAGATGAGATTTACACTAACCCCTCCTCCCCTTTTCCATTACACAATGCTTAGTGGTCAAGTCTTAATACGCTTGTAATTGGACGAATGGATAGTGTTTCAACCTTTGAAGGAATGTCAACGAATGGAATTTAGGACTATTTTGTTTTCTTAATATGATTTCCCACACTGAGAAAGAATATGATGAAAAACTTAAATTCAACCTCCTCCTATTGTGTTATTAGGTTATAAAGTTAAATTTAACGATGACTAATACACCACCCCACCCCTAGGGAAGAGTAAATTTATTATTGTTATTACTGATACTGTTAACTTTTGAGAGTCCTTCGAGGCTGGTATTTTTTGTTTCTTTATGCATGTATGTATTGTAATTTATCAAAATTGTAAATGATTATGATAGAAAAAAAATTTTGTAAGATAATCTAATTAATACAAATAATTCTGATATTATATATGTATCTAATAAATCTCTGAAGTATAATACATTGGAATTTTTGGGAGTTTATATTTTTTGTGGCTACTATAACCAATAATAAGACCAAATAATACATTTAAAAATGTATGTGTGTAGGTTTGTTGCCGGTAAGCTCTAAAAATACTCATTGGATCAGGACGGGAAATTTTCTGTTTCACTTCTTATTTTTCTGGGAACAGGATAAGTTATATACCATCCCGCTATCTCATCATTGAGAGAGGCAAAGTAAAAAAAAAAAAAAAACGGGCGTCGTGGCTACTAAGGCGCGCGTGTAAAGAATGGCACTTGATTGGAGCATTGAGAAGGTGAGCATGGGGGGCAGTTCATGGTTTTTCTGGAATCTACGTAAGTGCATAAATAACTGCTCTCGAGTAGGTTTATTCTTTTTTTTTTTAGTATTTAAAGTTGTCAAATAAGTTGAATGCGCTAGTGATTACTATTTGTACTGAACCAATTGCACAATTTTGTTTGGTTTGATAGAGTGTTCAATATACATTTATTTTTGTCAAATTTATTTTTGTTTATTACATAGCAAGTTCAAACTATTTATTTTGGTTTCCACTGCAACATTGTCTTCACGTAAGACTACATTTTGTTTGTTAAATTTGGTTATTTTTTTCTTTTGTTACTTTCACTCGAGATAAGTCTCATGATCGTAAAAAAAAAGTAGATTCAAGATTTTGATAAATGTCGACGTTTCACGATCCATTTAAGCCGAAAATTTGTTCACATGATGCTTTCTGAGTGTCTGTCTGTCTGTGTGTGTTTCGGCTTATAAGCGAATCAATTCTACCGATCTAGCCAAAACTTTGTATCTAGGGTTTTAATAAAGTTTCCCCGTGGAATTATTGGAATTAAATATCTTACCCTAGTTTACTGAAAAGTA
This sequence comes from Timema shepardi, assembly GCA_902151425.1. Lineage (NCBI taxonomy): Eukaryota > Metazoa > Arthropoda > Insecta > Phasmatodea > Timematidae > Timema > Timema shepardi. The sequence goes on along the minus strand of CABFVX010002609.1, from coordinate 93,592 downwards.
AGATGAGAAAAATATTTTTGCTCGAAATATGTTATAGCAATTTTGATTTAAATATCCAGGCAGTGTTTAACTTTACAAACAAGATATTCTCATTTTCTCGTTAGATTAACTTTTAGGGTACTTTAAATTAATGGAGATTATGGTTAAGACTTAAATAAAAACTAAAGATTATCAATATACAGCAAAAGGTTACCATACACTGATGAATTAATGAAATGTTAAATAATATTAAAAAGTTGAAATTGTTATACTTAATGTTGAAAACCGCTAAGTTGTTCTTACAACAAGCATAAATATGTCAAGATAAGTTTAAAACATATACAATAACATCATCAACAACAATTATTAGATCATAAGTTGACGACTAGTCAAAACATAACATATACAACATATTAAAATAATTAAAAGTATCCAGAAAAAAACTGAGGATAACACAAGTTTTTAATTCAAACACTGATGTTGAATAGTTAAATACAATTAATCTCTTAGGAATAGCGTCTTTCAAAGTGGTACAAAAGAATTTGATTGTAAAGTCTAGAACTGAGAATAAACTTTGGTAATTAAAATAAGTTAAGTGTAGAATCTAAGTTATATTCTTGTTTAGTCCCATTACTCATTTTAGCAGGTGATGGGTGATTAAAATAATGGATAATAATAATTTTGATCATATCTTCACAGCTATTTGAGATAAGAAATAACTTATCATTCTAAGCTTGTAGAACTTTTAAATTAAAAATCTTTAATAAATCCAATAGTTTCTCATCTATAAGCAAATATATATATATTTTGTGGGATCTTTGAAATATGAAATTGATTGTTGTTATGTTATATTGTGTACATGGATGTTCCTCTCTTCTCAATGTTTCTGTAACAGTGTATATTATATAATCTATTCTCTTTAGTAGGGTGTTTCTGTAACAATATATTGTATTCTAGTTTTTAGTGAATGTCTCTATTTTAAGATAAAACCGAAAGTGTGTCCAGTGCACCGTAACATTTATTATTCAAGGTTTTGCTTATAGAGTAAGTTTATTTAGTTTTATATCTTAAATCTTATAATCAAACTTTGTACTTTGGTTTTCATAGGAACAATGCCTCCACGTATGCAAGCAAATCTTGATTAAGGACTGCAATGATTTAAACAATTAATTTTGGTTTGTTACTACAGATAGTTAGTTATTAATGTCTGGAGTGTTTGACATTTAAAAAACATTTCTTTCGTCTTACGTGTCTGAAACTGTCTTTTTTGTGATCTAGATGCTTTGTTGGAAAAAAGTGAACTCACCCGAGTTGAATACGAGTGAAGCCACTGGCAAACTATATTCAATAATTAACTTATTGTAAGAGTATGTGAATATATTAAACTTAATTAATATTAGATCATGGGCCTAGCCATGAGTGGTGGGTGCGTGGATTAAGTTGTTAGCCTCGTCTGGCTGAACTTATGGTGACGAGGTCAGGGTTTCAATCTCGGCTGAGTGTCATGGATGTTTTTTTCCTCGATTTTTG
>CABFVX010002609.1:64077-91954 GCA_902151425.1 Timema shepardi | reverse complement strand
TTTTCCCCCCCCCCCCCCCACTCTTCCTTCGTGAAAATGCTGATAATGTTTTCAAAAAATATGTCTTTTTTATATTTATATCATTAACGTAAACATATGGATAGTTCATATGGGTAGTATGACATAGTTTAAGTAGAAAATAATATGTACAACCAGAACAGGTAGTAGGGCCTAAGACGTGGTGCTTTAAAAAAAATAGAGAATAAATGGTACAGTGTACCATACAGACTTTCTCGCTTGTTTATATAAAAAGTGAGATATTTACTTAAGGTGGGGTGATAGTGAGCGCGAGTTTAGTGCATTAATTTTGCAGTTTTTATAGCATAAACGTTTTTTGTCCAAAATAAATAAAATATTTCTTCTATAGAAATATACAGTTTAGTTTTATGCACATGATAATCTCAACAGTTCTTGAATATCTGTCATGAACATATGGCAATTGGTGACAAACCTTTTTAGATAAAGATAAAAAAAACTTTCACAAATTACAGAACACCTTTGACAGATATTCAAGAACTGTTGGGGGTAGGGGGAATGTTCACTAAATGTTTTCCCACTCTCCCTCCACGCAAATGTGGGTTAACTTCCTTTATATTTAACCTTCCAAATTCCTAACCCATTAGCGTAATTAGTACCTAGGCGTAAAATCCAAACGGGTAGTAAGACGTGGTGCTAAGTATTATTTCAATTACTAATAATTAATATAAATGTAAGATCAATAAATATGATAACTAGTCAAATAACTGACGCATTTTCAACCACTCAATTCTACACCCCTCATATCAAAACCTCTTTTTCAACCCCATTCCTCTTTATCCATTCACCCTGATGATTATGATTTCATAGTTAAACAATCCACCTCCACCCACCACCTCCTCCCCACTAGAACATTTTACGGTTCCTTTTGATATATCTTCACGTGTGAAAAGAGAAGGGGGTGGAGGGACAACTGCGGGTAAAAAACCCCAATTTCCTGCGAGAGGGAAAAGAAAGCGAGCGCCGCCCCCAGGGTCGGCCACTTCCGGTACGATGCGACCTTCGTATTGAAAGAAGAGGGGTGAGGATTTCGGTGGGTAGAGGACGCCCAGCGTCGCGCGATGACGTGGTAATGTGATATAGGATGCACCATAAGTAGAACATACACTCCTGTGTGTAGAAGGAGTTTACGTGTAACATATTATAGCTATTAGCACACAATTCATAAACTAAAGAAGCTTACGAAAATGGTTTAACTCTAACACCTTGATTTATCTCCCAGATTTTGATTAATTTGGGTAATTGCTTTATAAACACTGTTAACAAACCCCTTCACCCCCACTCCCTCGCCTCTCCTAAGTACTACTACACCTCCAGGCCCGCCTCGGTGGCGTAGCTAGCATGTTGAGCTAGACTGGCAAGGACAGGGAGATCGAGGTTCGAATCTAACTCAGGTCGATTGGAGTGGTTTTCCCTAAATGGTTTTATACTCTCTACTTACGCAAATGTTGGTTCGTTTCGTCTAAATCAACCTTTCCAATTCCTAAGAAATCAGAGTAATTAATACTTAAACGTAGTTATAACCCAAACGGGTAGTAAGACTTGGTGCCAAATAAAAAATACACCCCCAGGCTCTTCACATATTTACATTAACGGAACAAGCATGAAGAATATTGAAATTTGCGAAACTATACCCGCATTTGAGTGAGATATTGAGTATAACAACAACTAACCAAAACTGCCGTGTTTCTCCAGCTGGGATTTGAGCCCCAACCTCTCTAATACTAGAAACCTAGATCAGATGATACTGGCACCTTAGTTAGAGAGACCACCGATATATCTAAGTCATCAACAATCCGGTTGTTAAACGTACAGTTACCAAAATCCAATTCGGAGGGAGTTGACCAGTTTAATCCAAAGTGAACAATCACTCTTAACTTAGTTTGTATGCGTCATACAGAGTGATGCAAGTGTCCCAGTGGACCCTGAGAAACCCTCTTCTCTTAACAAACCCTTCCTTCCTCAAAATGGAAACCGCTAAGGGTTTAACCCTTTCCTCCACTAAGTTGTCAAAAGTCACTTCGCATTTTGTCAGGACAGCTTAATCCACTCTATCACACACCACCCCTTGTAGAATAGGCTATTATTAGTGAATGGGGTGTGAGTCACTCATTAATAAAAAAAACTCCCAATGGTGCAATAATTTAATTTAAGACTCTTTATTAAGTCTAAATGTACTTATATTGAAACAATGCGGCGAAAAGATTTATTTTGTTTAAAAGACGGGTTGAAGATAGTTTATTATTCTCAACGAAATAACATACCTAGAGGTTTCTACAAAGAGTAGCTTTGTCTGTTGAAAGACAGTCACTGGGATAATGCCTGGCAAAAAAGAAAAGAAAGGATTACACATGAACTCTTATTTCGACCACTCTCACTAATCTATACATCTAGGACTTGAACTATATAATATATCGTCTTTGGTGATCGGATGGTTTAAGTCAGCGATTCTTAACTGGGGGAGGGTAGGGGTGCGGGGGAGGGGAGGCCTCTAAAACATATTATAAAATGTTATTTTCTTATAATTGAAGTCAATTATCTTAAATTTTACATTTCGGAAGAAAGAATTCGACTATCGTAAGCATGTATACAGTATATTCTCAATTTTCTGGGGTAATAGGGAGGGGGGGGGACACTGATAATAGAAATTACGGATGGTACAAGTGATCCCCGTTATTTTATCATCAACATTCAAAATTTTATGGCCTTTGTTTCTATTTGTTTATGCGAAAGGAGATTTTCCACGATGGTAAATATTAAAACGAAGAAGCTAACTCTACTCCGAATCGACTCCTGCATGCAAATAGCATTAGGTAATACAATTGAATTAAGAATAGACAAGTTAGTGGAAAATGCTCAAAAGCAAAGGTCCCATTAAATAAATTTAGGTAAGTTAAATTATATCTATTATTATTATAATCAATAAATAAATTCACTATTTTAGAATAAATCTTAATTATTATGGTAGTAAGAACTAAGGGGTCACGAGAATATTTTAGGATATTTAGGTGGACACCTGTAATAAAAGGTTAAGAACCACTAGTCTAAGTAATGGGTCTCCATCTTAATAGTACCCGAGGGCCACAATTGAAACCACGAGTCTAGCAACCGGCCGGGCCGTTTTACAATCTACTAAGAAATTGGACTCACGCAGATACACACGTTATTATAAGCTAATGAATATCAGTTGGAGCTTTCATGGATTTTTCCCACGCCGTTACAAATTTTTTCTTTCTTGGATAAAAACGCAATTTTACCACAGTAAATACCTTTTATAAGAAAATTCGTGGGCCGCAAAAAAATCCCTTGTGGGCGCCACGCGGGACCAATTGAAAACCCTTGGTCCAGGCCTTGCGTTTCAAGCTCTTTTGGTCATAATGGCTCCATTAAGAATTATAAATACTGAGAGGGTTAAATTTCAAATACATATAAAATTGTCATCTTCATAAATAAAAATTACTTTAAATATTAAAAATAATATATGAAATAATACGACTCACTCTTTGTTTTTTACCATGGATTTTTCAGTGTTACTAGAATATTTTTTATATAAAATTGACCATTTTTTAAAGATGTTTGAGTTATATGCAATTAAATGTGGCATCGTACAACAACAAAAATTTGTTTATTACTCTTTGACGAAAATGTCGGACCAAATTGCGTGTTGATTCTTAATAAGGTCCGTTGTACACACGTAATCATGAGTTGGGTAACAAATGTAGGTACGCTTCCTCTAAGCTCGACCTTTCTCATTCCTAATATATTAGAGTAGTTAGTAAATATGTGTACATCCCGGACGGGTAGTAAAATGTGATTTTAGGAAATAAACTATATAACACCATACCCGCTTCGGTTGCCGTATGGTCTAAGTATTCACTCTCGCAATCGACTAAACAGTTGATGACAGTGAGATTGAGGTTATAATCTTGATCGGGTGAACTGAGGGAGGCTTTTTCCTAAATGTTTTTACACTCCACATCCAATGAAATGCGGGTGCACTTCCTCAAAATATATCCTGCCCCATACCTAGCATATTAGCTTAAATAGTACATAAGCGTATAACCAGAATGGGTAGTAATACGTGGTGTTAAAATATATAGGCATACATATATATGTATACACAAGAGAGGTTAGTTGGTAGCCATGCTTGATATAATTTGAAAGACAATCACTCTGAGAGTCGCAGGAAATAATCAAGGAGGATTAAACAGGTGTTACTAGTTTTACTATCCCCCTGGTCTCAGAAATATTTAATCAAGCAATAACTATAATTTTCACAAACGCGTATTGCCTATAAATATAACAATACCTCAGTAAAATTCGTATTAATTAAATGTAACAATTTTACATGCGAGAAATGGTGGATTTTAAGGTATCCTTTTTATTATTAAATAACTCAAATATCTAATTAATATTATCAAATTAAGCTCTGATAACTAATTTAAAAAATAGTTTATAATATTGGTTAGGCCTCGCGCACATATGCAATTTTGTGTCAGCCAACTGTTTAATTGAACCATTGAAAACCATTTGAGTGCGCGCACAAGCAACTATACAGTTGACCGATTAAATAGTATGTTTATTTCTAAAAGCCCGGTGAAACTCTGAAGTTCCCAACTTGATAGTAACCTACAGGTTTTAACGCGTCTGCGCGCACTTGGACAAATTCACCCTTCTACTCTCTCAGTCGAGTCTACAGTGAAGATAATTTGTATTTCAGTGAATTGTTTGCTTTTATTTTAATTAAGAGAAAGGGATGCCAAATACTCCCAGTCATTAGTCAGAAAACAGCTCTTCATAATTATTCGTTTTGCAATAGAAGCAAGGATTTTTACTTTGACAAAAATTATTAATGTAAAACAATTTGTATTTAATAAATAAATTACATTATAACAAATGTGGCCATATGTTTTCTTATATCAAAGTAACTGATAGTCTCTCTTCTGGAGGATGCACATTTGGTCTTCTGACAGGTTATTTAATGTCCTAAAAGGAACAGATTTAATCAAAACTTCTTATACTAATTCCTTAGTTGTTGAAAGATGTGTTTGGATAAGTCCATTACTCACTATACAACTTGTATAATTGATCTTTAAATACCTTAAATACTTTAAATAATGGACGTATCCAATACGTTTCTTGCGTTTAATTTTCTTTAACGTATTACTAGTGAGCACACACAAGTTGTTTTTACCAAATCAATGTCAGGACTGGTGGAAAAGGGTTGGTTAAAAAACTGTAATGTTGCGGACATCTCAATAGACCAATTATTGAGTCGGTTGGTGCGCGTGACGCTATCAGTTGGCCGATCAAATAGTTGGCTGACTTAAAATTGCATGTGCGGTCGTGGCCGGGTACACCTGATTAAAACAGTTGGTTTGAAATCTCATTAATCGTTAATTTCATTGTAGTCATTCAACTTAATTAAATTACTAGAAAATAATGTGCTATTAAATCCCAATTTAATGTGGTGCAAACTACTATAGTACTGTCCTAATATATTCATTGGAGAAATTATTTAATTAATTTAATCACTCAATAATTATGATTAGAGAAAGGGCTTTTTTAAGCAGATCGTTCGTTTCTTTTAAATTATTGCAATTCCAACAATACAAATTTTACAAATAGCATTTCTTTACAGGGTCTGTCTTTTTAAATTACTGTGGAATTATTTAGTTCATGTCAAACTTTTACGTTGGTTATTTAGTTTAATAGGTCACTTAGCTAATGGAGTCTTGTATTGTATGGTTTTACTGTTATATGTGTTCAAGAATTCTAAGCCCAGCAGTGTGTACTGAGGCCTTTTTCTACAATGTGGTTTTCCATTCTCCTTCCATTAAAATGCAGGCACAAGACCTTTATAAATATATACCTTCCTACTTTGCTAACTCAACAGTGTAAATATGAGGACAATACGGACGGGTGGTTTAAGTGAGTCCAAGAATGAAACCAGATCCCTTACTACCAGTAGCGTTTAAAACTTACATGGGTTTTTAAATTAAGTTTTAATTTTAGTGGAGGATAGTGTTAATCTTGATTTATTTTCCCCTGGACTGTTTGTACCCTGTGGTGAAACCATAGCGTGGCGTTGTGGTTAGTAGAGATGAGAGTAATGAGTTGATGGTTCATTATGAAATATTAATCCCTTGCACGCATAGGTTTGGTTTTCTACCCTTGGCACAAACGAACATATTCATCAATTTCAGTTCGTTCCAAATGTATCTAATTTTTTCTCATGTTTATTGACAGTTGCGGTCACTCAAAACCTTTTTGTTGTCATATTGAATATAAAAGCAAGCAAGAATGTACTACAGTATCTACATATCATAACAAAAACCAAAGATAATTCAATATGATGGATTCTTGCTTAGAAAAGTTGGAAAGGGAAAATATTTAACTTAATGCATTATTATTTTTATAAGCCCTTAGTTAGGTGAATTATTTATAGCTGGTCTCGTGGTAGAGTGCGTGGCTGTAGACGTGTATGTCGGGGCTCTAATCCTATTTAAGTGTACTAAAGATAGTTTCTATGAAATATTTTCCAACTCTAGCTCAATTACAATGTTGGCATATATGTATGTATACATACATACACACATACATACACACATATATATACACATATACACATATATACATACATACACATACATACATATATACATACACACATACATACATACATACATACACACATACATACATACATACACACATACATACATTCACACATACATACACACATACATACACACATATATACATACACAGATATATACATGCATACATACATATACATACATACACACATACATATACATACATACATTCATATATGCGTACATACATACATAAATACATACATACATACATATACATACATACACATATACATATACATACATACACACATACATATACATACATACACACATACATACATATGCATACATACATACATATATACATGCATACATACATACATATATACATACATATACATACATACACACATACATACATGTATACATACATACATACAAACATACATATATACATACGCATACATACATACACACATACACACATATATACATGCATACATACATACATACATACATACATACATACATACATACATACATACATACATACATACATACATACATACATACATACATACATACATACATACACACATACAAACATACATACATACATACATACATACATACATACATACATACATACAAACATACATATATACATACATATCTAATCATACCGTTCCCCTGCGAGGTAGGCAAGAAACTGTGCAAGTAGCTCGAAAAACAATTCTGTACTTAACCCATCCTCACTAACTTTCTCCACACTTCCCCACCCTTGCATACTCCCTTCACTTCAACAACATCCATACACCGAGCTATGCATGCTCTTTTATTTCTAGACATATTACTGTTTCTTTTTCATTAATATGCCATTAAATAAAGGAGCATGCATAACTTTGTATATGGATCTGGTTGAAGTGAAGGGATTATGCAAGGGTGGGGAATATATATATATATGTATTTTTTTAAACTAAATATGTAATGATGAATTACACACAGTTCATATAGGGACTAAAACAAAATTTTTTAAGCTTTTCTTAAAACTATGGACATTTAGAAATTATTCCTGACTCTTAATCAATAGGATTCAAATGAATAAGAAAAAAAAATTAAATTAGGAATTTCTATCAGTGATTTTAAGCGTATATTATTCACCTCTTTCAGGAACACGCGTATTTAAGGTAGCTTTCTTTTGACATTCTGTAAAACACATTAAATTTTGCATCAATTTGTTGCGGTCCCTTTGCACCGGCTAATAGCCTATTATTATTATTATTATTATTATTATTATTATTATTATTATTATTATTATTAATAATAATAATAATAATAATAATAATAATAATAATCTGAATTTTCTATTCTATTCATTCTATGGATAAATCCAAAATCTTATTTGGTTGCGTCTCTTATACTGTAATAATAATAGAAATCCAAATCCTTCTTGGTACTCGAGTCACTAGACATTATATTATTAAATATTAAATGCTTGCGTGATTACGTATATATATATATATACACACACACACACACACACACACATATATTAAGTATTCTATAATACATGGGAAGGGGCTCGCAGTAAAATAGTACAAAATTGATTGATATTCCACCCCTTTTGAGCAGCACCTTAGCGAAACCTAAGTAACAACTATTTACTGACGATTTTATAACTTGAATCCCGAACCTTACATAAAATATGACATAGTCTGTTTTTCAGATAATTTGTCATGAATTATTTTTACATGATATCAAAATAATTTAATTTATATTTTAATAAAATCTTCAATTAAAATGAATTCATCTTATGATTACGAGCCATGTGATGACAAGTATTTGACCACACAACTACTATAATAGAATTACTGCACTGCGGATGCATAGAATAGTAATTATTTGGTGTGTGTGTGTGTGCGCGCACCAAGTTTTACTAATCTTACACATAATTACATCAGTGATAAAGGGAAGAGGAAGTTAAAATATGGAGGATTAGAGTAAGTATACTTAAATTCGAGTTATAGGAGACCAAATAGAAAAAAACAGCGCTCCTTTTGGGAGTCGAACTATTAACTTCCTGTCGCCAGCAAACCAGGACAGACAACTTTATCCAAATACACACTGATGTGGGCTTTTTATTCGTTTGTTTTTAGCACAGCGCCTTGCTACCCAATCGGGTTTTAAGCTTAGATACTAATTACGCTAATGCGCTAAGGAAAATGAAGGTTACATTTAGAAGAAGTTCACTTACATTCGCGTGGAGAGATAGTGGGAAAGCAGTTAGGTAAAACTACACTTAGTACACCCAACCGAGATCGAACTATAATCCCCCTGTCATCGGCAGTCTAGTTTATTGATAGAATAACGCCTTAGAACACGAGGACACCGAAGCGGGTGATGTGGGTATGATCTAGGTTATGTTAATCAAGGGTTTATATAAACCAGAATTTCAGATAGAGTTCATTACATACCAATAAAAGTACGTATTTTGTCCGGAAGTAGTTGAACACACTGTATCTATTATTAGCTAATGGCTTAGAGGTGTGAATTTAAGAAAGAGTTCATTACATACCAATATAAGTACTTATTTTGTCCGGAAGTAGTTGAACACACTGACTGTATCTCTTATTAGCTAATGGCTTAGAGGTGTGAACAATAAAAGTACGTATTTTGTCCGGAAGTAGTTGAACACACTGTATCTATTATTAACTAATGGCTTAGAGGTGTGAATTTCAGAAAGAGTTCATTACATACCAATAAAAGTACGTATTTTGTCCGGAAGTAGTTGAACACACTGACTGTATCTCTTATTAGCTAATGGCTTAGAGGTGTGAATTTAAGAAAGAGTTCATTACATACCAATAAAAGTACGTATTTTGTCCGGAAGTAGTTGAACACACTGTATCTCTTATTAGCTAATGGCTTAGAGGTGTGAATTTAAGAAAGAGTTCATTACATACCAATAAAAGTACGTATTTTGTCCAGAAGTAGTTGAACACTTTGTATCTCTTATTAGCTAATGGCTTAGAGGTGTGAATTTAAGAAAGAGTTCATTACATACCAATAAAAGTACGTATTTGGTCCAGATGTAGTTGAACACTGTACCTCTTATTAGCTAATGGCTTAGAGGTTTGAATTTCTGGCTCTCTATCTCAATGACCCGAAGAGAAACTTTCATTGCAATTTGGATAGTGAATGGTCTGACTTCTGTGAACGTTACGTGGATTTTAGTTCACGCTAAGATTAAAATAACACGAGTCATAACTTTCTCCCGTATAAATAAACAACTAGGCCTACGTATATTTAGATGACATTCTGATGGGGAGGGTTACGTAATTAATCATCAGAATACCATCTAAAGGTAAATATTTGTTTACACATACTGTTGGCTAATTAAAAAAACACTATAATTTAAGGTGGGATGTAAGAGATTGATGACTAAGGCCAATACTTTTACAATTTTGCTAAAGAAAATTGTTGGTTACATTAAATAAAATATTGTTTCAGTAATTGAATTTAGTTTCCTTTTCTATTGAATATTGGTAATGGGTATTCTGCATTTAGATGGTAACTTAATTTAAAAAGTTTTCATAAAATGCCACTACGCTCATTAAAAATATTCAAAAACTGTTTATATTACTATGTGTTGAAAATCAAACTAAGCATACCTACTGAAGCAATATTTATATTTTGGCCAACAGTTTCTTATACCATCAAAACTGAACTATGTTCCTTTCCCCACCACCTTAAGGTGCGACAGAAGGGAGCGCAAGGATTTTTACAGTTTTTATAGAATATAAAGTTTTTGGCCAAAATAAATCAAATATTTCTTCAGAAGCAACGTATAGTTTAGTTTTCTGCACATGCTAGTATCAAAAAATCTTGAATATATGTCAAGGATGTCCTGGAATTTTGTCAACACTTTTTGAATAAAAAGAAAATAAATTGACACAATTCCAGGATATCCTTGACAGATATTCAAGAGCTGTTGATATTAGCATGTGCATAAAACTAAATTCTATGTTGCTACTGGAGAAATATTTTATCTATTTTGGCCAAAGAAATTTAATGCTATAAAAACTGTAAAAATACTCGTGCTCCCTTTTGCCACACCTTAAAATAATTGCCGTAACGCAGCACTACTTAGCTACATCAGTAGGCCTACGCTTGGAGATTTTTATAATTATTGAATGATGCACTGACAAGGAGATCATAGTTAATTTAGTATAGAGAGAGGTTGGTACTTAAAGACACACAGCTAGGTGTCAGATCCCAGTCCGGGTGGGTGGTTTTTTTTCAAACAAATATCTTTCATTTACCCGATAAGGTAGAAAGCTAGTAGCTGGTATCATTATTTATCAGCTTATAAGAAAGAGCCAGAGTGTAGTTAAGGTGTCGGCAACCTTTTTGATATAATGGACAATATGGGCTTAAAAGTAAATAGGTGGACCAGTTTTTAAAATAATATCGAACAAAAAACTTCAACTTTATGTTTCTCATATAGTAATTACTACTTATTTATTAGTAGAGATGGGATGATTGAATCCTATGGTATTCGAGAAATTCGAGATTGATAAAAATCTTAGATAAAATATCTCAAATACAATAACTATGAAGAACCTGACTTTAAATAACAATTTTAAGTAAATGGTAAAAGGATTTACCTAAATAGACTTGTGTAGTTTTAAGAATATAACAAATCCACAAAAAGAACAAAATTTAATTAGTATAATTAATCTATGTAAAAAAAATATTTCGGTGTTGTTTATGACGTAATAGACATGAAAAACAAAATACCAATTTTCAATGGCACCAAGCCTTAAACAACATATTCAAAACAGGATTTTAACTATTTCACTGAAACTAAAAATGTATATTTTTGAAAATTCAAAGATTCAAATTTGGACTAGATTTTCGAAATAAAATTTAAGATTGGGATTCAAAAAATACAGAACTTGACCCATAATTAGCTATTAGTCTATTTTTATTAACACAATCATTTGTTTGCTAAATCAATGGCATACCAAATAAAATCAATTTTTTGGCCGATCCAGCCCACGGCCCGTAGGTTTCTAATCATTGGTATAGTCTAGCAAGGTAAGATTGTTTCAGAATAAACGGTGTGTACACAATCAAGTCGTCATTAAGATTGTCTTGAGCTACTGATACCGATACTTTACCAAATATATTTTATATTCCTCCCTCACAACTTAAACCAATGTAGTTCCTACAAAAATCTCTAATTATATGCATACAAATTATTAAAAAATTTAAATCAAATAATTTTAATCTCCTGTATCAGTCTTTGAAACAAGTGAACTCGACTGAGCTTTGAACTGGGAGATTAAAATTTCATTTATCGTCCCGGTCTCTAACGAACTCTGTGACTTTTACTGTGTTTTTCTCATCCTCTCTACAGTTATATTCATTCACCTTACTCATCCTTAAGTTAATGTGAGCTTCAGAGAGTCCATACACATATCAACATACATAAGCAATATAAATACTACAACTGTAATAATAAAAATCTCACCGGTGGTCCAGGATCCGATGACAAGGAAATTGAGGTTTGAATCCAGGTCAGGTGTACTGAAGGTGTTTTCTCCTACACAGATTTTCACTCTCCCCGATTACAAATTTGGATACGTTTTATCCAAATTCTACCTTCCTAAGCCCTAACACGTTAGTGTAAATTAAAAAATGATTATGGCCATCTCCAACTGGTAGTGAGAAGTGGTAACGAAAATATCAAAAATAATAATTATTGAGTAGTGTACTATTAAAGCAAATGATAATCTATTTCTCCATATTAATATAGTTATTACTATAGTGTATTTATTAGCATTTTATTAAAAATAAGTGTATTTCTCTAGAGTGAATTCCGTAATCTGGAGTTTTTAATTTCACTCCGCGCAGCAAGCTACGTGCGCCGCGTCATTCCGTCACTTCCGGATATCCGTATATTTACACTTATACATTTGGGGGATGGGGAACGTAGAACTTTAGAGGAAATGTACACGTATTTATGTGGAGGGAGAGTGGGAAATCATCCGAGGGAAAGATACCAGTGTACGGTGCATCCAGTGGTATTTTAATCTCGTTATTCCCGGTCACCTGCAAACCAGACGAGACGAGAAAAAACGCCTTTGTTCACGTACCAATTGGTGTGGTTACTGTGATTGCTATTTACCTTAAATGTTGCTCGTGGGATAAAATATGTTCAAGTGAACATACCCACTAGCAGGCTACTAGAATACGCTTATAACAAAACTATTTTAAAAATATCAAGCAAGCAAATATATTAAATTCTTTTAATGTCTTTATATATTTGGTGTATTTTAAAATACAGTATAGTCTGAATAGTTCAAGGTTCTGTATAGCATGAGGTAGGTAGTACTACGCCCCGTGCACGTATTTTTATATAGGACGAATGATCGGGACTACGGGGCAATGCAACAATCACACGTAATAAATCAGGAATACCAAGATAAAGATCTAAATATGTAAATGAGATTATTTCTGTGTATTTTAATTTAAAAGTATAGATTAATAACTTTTTACTCTTTAAAACTTAGCCCCCACTCCCACTCTTCTGGATATTCCGTGCAATTATAGTTATTGATAGTTTAGGGTGGGCTGAGTCCCTTTCAACTCCAACTATCGAGATGCTACTGTATACTTTTTTTAAATTACGTTCACATTCAAAAACATTATATTACTATTCAAAAACGCTCAAACTTTTTTTTTTTTACAAATTATCAGTCTGCGTGCGGAGTGGAGAAGGATAGAGGCATTGCTTGCTATTTTATAAGGTGGGAGGGGGTAGTCGGTCAAACACAATCTCACGCTTTAACAACTCCCCCAACCCCTTATCCTCTACTAATACACCCCCTCCCACCCTTTTATCTACCAGCATCCCTTCCTTTCATTTGGCTCGCTCCTTTTTCCCCCACACCTATATTTAACCCTTCATCGGATGGCCACCGCTATCTCACCACGTAAACGTGATAAACTCTTTATTGACCTCCAGGATTCTTTACAAAGAAGGAAACCAGGGAAAGATATGTGCAGCAAGTTAGGGGTGACCTAGCTTAATTTCTCATAGTGTTTTAATGTTGTTGTTTGTGAAAAACACATTTTTTTAGGTTGAATTGTCATGTGGCAAAATATAAAAACTAATTTTAACTCGTTACTCTTGAACAAAACTTTTATTGCTAAGTAATTTATTTATTTAGAATATTATTAACTGAGAGCTTAACATGTTTATTTTAAAATCTATATTTGACCGTTTCTAAACAAGAATACAATATTTAATAAAACTTAATAGATTGAAACAAGGATATGTACTTTACCAATTACTTTTTAAGCTAGCCTTAGAGTATGCTATTAGGGTAATGCAAGAGAGTAGAGAAAGATTGACATTAAACGTCACAGTTCAGCTATTAGGATACGTAGATGATTAGATTTGTTAGATAATAGAAAGGAAGCTGTTGTAAGAAATGCAGACATTTTATTAGATGCTAGTAAGGAAATAAGTTTAGATATTACCACGAACAATATATCACTTGATATGTCCGGAAAGTCTAAATATTTAGGGACAGTTTTAACTAGCAATAACGGTATTAGTATCAAATTTAGGAAAATAAAATACATTCTGAAAATGTTTGCTAAAGCTTGATCAGTAATTTGTTGATCCCTGCTTTCAAGGAATGTAAAACTCAGAATATACAAAACGATAGTTTTACCGGTTGCTCGTTATGGGTGTGAAACATGGTGTCTTACCTTAGAGGACAAAAATAAGTTTAGAGTGTTCACAAACAAGGTGCTTTGGAAGATACTGAGTCCAACAATGCATGAGAATACTGGAGTGTGGAGGAGGTTATACAACTAAAAGTTACATAACCTATACTTATTACAAAACAGTGTTAGGATAATCAGGTCTCGTAGATTACGATGTGTAGGGCATGTAGCGTGAATGGGAGACTCTAAAACCTTGTTCAGGGTATTGACTGGCAAACCAGTGGAAGGTGACCATTGGGAAGACCTAGACGCAGATGGTAGGATATCATTAGAATAGATCTGAAATAGATAGGGTATTATTAGGTGGACTGGATGTAACTAGCTCAAGATAGAGATAGGTGGCGTACTTTTGTAAATGCGGCAACTAACTTTCGAGCACCCAATGCCATAGAGTAAGTAAGTAATCAATATTAATTTGACTTAAAACATACATAGCGTAAGTGCACCACCCATTTCAAAGGGGTAATATTTTCACAGTGCTACATTTATTTTGTGAATGGCAGTTCTAAATCATCCACACCACCAGAAAATCAGTATCTATATTATTATTTTATGTTGCGACGTAATTAAAATGGACTTTATTTGTTTGAGGAAGGCAATATCCATGTTTAAAACTAATTACTTTGATATTTATTTTATTTTATATTTGTTTAAAATGAGCCAGTTTCACCTTCATGTAAAGTTTTTTTCATTCATAAGACTTCAATATTAAGTTTTATTATTATAAAAGGACATGTAGATACCTTTTGCCTTTATTTTTATACTAGCCAAATTCTAACATAACAAACCACTTTTAAAAACTTGAGTGAGTGTCAGAAGGCATAACTGTTTCCCCACTATCTATACAAGAATTTAATTACCATTCGTTTCAATTCTACATTATACAGCTCGACTCTCTTAGTGTAGATATGTGGACAGGTAATAATACGCGCAGTATTCACAATTCTATAAACCAATATTAATTTATTAATTCCTCAGAGACACCCGCTAGGATTTATCAAAGGATCCTTCCGTTGATAGGGGCTTCCGAGTCACTGAACTATGGACGTTAAACCATTCATTGGTTTTGAGTTAAGTGGTACGCACGAGATTTCTAGTTTAATACACATTTTTATTTTCAAACAATATTGTTCAACAGTGATTCTCTAATCAACTTGTGAAAACAGTAGTTTTGATTAGATTGTGAATTAAAAGTCAAATTCCCTTTGCAAACTAACATATTAAAAAAGAAATATTAATTTGAATACGTTAAACATCTCACCATCATACAAGTCAACATTTAAATGGAAACCATGGGACCAGAATACTAATTAATATTATAATACTCACAGACAAATAAAAAAGAGTGTCACAGTCACAATTAAAGAATTATTGTGTTGAATATTCTCGTCGCATTTTGCTATTTTGTAATTTTTGGACGTGTTGTTTGACAGTTTTCATTAACACAAAAACCTCTAACTTTTTAATGTTTCAACAGTCCAACCAGGGATGTGAACTGTTTTTAAAACAGATGGTAGGCTTTTACTTTGATAAAATACACACACTAGCACTCTATAGAATACTTGTTGGAACATTTTATATTGCCCCTGCACCATTTACATCAACAGGGTTGAATGTATGTTCGCTACCTTTCAGATTAAACTAAGTGCACAGTTGCCAATGTTTGTAGCCATTAATAAGCACTTATATTTAATGATTTAAGTATTTTGACCGTTTTATTGAAGGCCTAAGAATAAATAGATACATCCTAATTAATATTTTATTGTTATTTTTATACTATTATTAATTTTAGTCGATGTATTTATGTAGAATGTGGGTGAAAGTTTATTAATTTATTGCAAGGCAATGTTTTAACTTTTTATTATTTGATCACCCTAAGATGTACAACTAATTTAGAACATTAGTTTTTGATTAAATACTCACTACCAAATTTCAATCTCGAAAACTTGTTATGAATGGGGCAACGTTGTGTCTTTTTTATTCTTCTAATCAGTGTTTAAATTACTATAAAATCATTATATTGCTACCTACTACGCGTAATATATCTATACATATGTTTGTAATTTTTTAATAAAATTTTATATCATGTTTTACGAACTATTTTATTTAATTTCAAGTCTAATTAATATTATATATGTTAAATTCGTGACAAGCGCTGAACCATCAACCGAGACCGCACCAACAGTGCTTACAGTTGCGTTGTCAGCCAATAGATGGCTCTGCCTTGGAGCGCGCGAGAGAGACTACACGCATTGTCGGGCTGTTTGAACATGTAATGAAAGAAAAACCATCAGTCTCGCGCACGCTTTCGCAGTGTCCTGAAGTGGTTCGTCAATTAATATTGTGACAGTGGTACGAACATCGTGTATTATCAATATTAATTATTTTTATTTTACGACTGTATTAATTCGTGTGTGATTTTTAAAAGGTGTTTTGAAGAAACGTAATTTCTAAGCAATTTAAGAGTTTATTTTCTGCGAGAATGGTGGATACAAATACAATCATTGAAGGGACGGTGAAATTTCGTGATGGAAAAAAGGTAAATAACAAATTTTATTAGCTATATTAATTTTTATATATTCCTGTTCTTACAGGTCTTTGATATGCTGATTAAATAATTAATACATTTTCATAATTATTATTATTATTATTACTACTAAATTGTGTTCTTAATGAATCAATTATATCTAGGCTAGTAAGAATACTTACAACCAAATATTTCACCGATAATAAAATTAAATATTTATGTCATGAACATAAGTTTGTAAGTTGTGTTTTAATTGTGATTATGTGCAACTATAACATTATTAAATTACAATCTACAAACTAATTTCTTGCAATTTTTAAACTAATTGGTTAGATTAATCACCATTAAGAGACAGCTAATAAAGAAGCTGCTCTACTTCATTTAAAAATGGAAATTTAAAAATTAAAGGTATCTTCCCTAAGATATAATGTTTATCATTTTCTCAAACCTCTCAAGGCCTTTAATAACTATAGATAAATATATATTACCATTTTAAAGTAACACCACTATTTGTTTAGAAGGTTAAACCAGATAAATGTAGAAAAATAGTTTATTATTAAGTTATCTAATGAACATAATGATGCAGTAATTAATTAATATTAAACGTGCACGATTGAAATTGAATCTAAAATAAAAATGTCCCTTTAAGATAACCCGGTCCGAACCCTGCTTTCTACCCGCTTTGCTGGCCACATAGTCTAAGGTGCTACTATCACAATATACTAGACTGTCAAAGACGGGTAAGTCGGGCTTCGATCCCGTTCGGGTGTATTGACTTTTTTTCCTAAATGGTTTCCCATTCTCTCTTGACGCAAATGAGGGTACACTTCCTCTAAATGCAACCTTCCTAATCCTTATTACATTAGTGTAATTATAATGCAGGTCTGTCACAGTTTATTCGGACTACCCTGAGAGTGTGTTCTCACTGCCAATAGCTCTGCTTTATAAAGCCAATCTTAATATTATCTAAGTACTTGGGATTGAACATAGACTCTTCAACTTTATTCTCTCGTCGCTGGATTTGGCCAAATTTCTTTCAATCTTTTAGCTCTACCTTTTTTTTAATGTTTGCTTCTTGTTCTTTGATGCGTGTTCTCATTTGTTGTTTTTTTTCCCTCCTCTTTTTTTCAGTGGAAGTCCAGGTGGTGCGTTATGAGAAAACTCTCTCCAGTTGCAGGTATGTGACTATATATTATATCCTTTGTGCGCTTGCGTGTTGCCAACAAACAGTTCGACATGATACCGACAGGACTAAATCCACAATTGTGCACACTAGAACCAAATGTCAACCTTATCTAGTCTGGTTTTCCGGTGACTAGGAAGCCGGAGTTCGATCTCAGCGGGGTGGGATGGATCCTTACATGCGAGTTTGACTTTTGTTTTCTCATCCTCTACACACGCTATTTATGATGAATTTCCAGTTAGTTAGCCTTCTCAACATTAACTCGTAGATTGAGGCACTAACAATCCTTATGTTAAATGCTAATTTTGTTACTAAAATAATATCCGTCTCGGTGGCGTAGTTCGCTAACGCGCTTGTCATGTTGAGCCCGACTGCTGAGGACGGGGAGATCAAGGTTCGAATCTCGGTCGGGTGAACTGGGGATGGTTTTTACTAAATGGTTTTCCACTCTCCCTCCACGCAAATGCGGGTTCACTTCCTCTAATTTAATCTTCCCAATTCCTAATTGATTAGAATAAATAGTACTTCAAGCGTATAACCCGAACGGGAAGTAAGACGCGGTGCTAAATATTATTATTATTATTATTACTAAAATAACCAATTAAATAAAAATTATATGTAGTGAAAATATATATATAGACTGTAATTAATCTAATCTTTTTTAGCAGTGCATCTTACCGCTACTAACCGTTTGGGTTATCTACTAAACACGCTAATGGTTTTAGGGATTAAGAAGGTTTTATTTATAGGAAGTGTACCCGTATTTGCGTAGAGGGAAAGTAAGAAAACATTTTTGAAAATACATTCTCAGTTCACCCGACCGAGATCCGAACCTCAATTTCCCCATCATCGGCAGTCTAGTCTATTGCGAGAGTAACACATTAGACCATGCGGCCACCGAAGCTAGTAGCTTAACCCAATGTTTACTATCATTGGAGACTTGTGTATGTATGCCTCATCTCCAGTCACGATCGTTAAGAGTTTTTGCTTAAGACGATTACTAAACACCACAGAGGGCATGGTTTGACCAATGATAGGGTTGAACACCCTTAATGTACCTTAGCACTAACTACTCCGTTCTAAATCTAATAGCACCTGCTAAACGTAGGCCTAAGTTTTGTTGAGAAAATCAGATAGCATTCCCTCTTCTCCTCCTAGTCCCATTAGATAGTTAACCTATTACTAATGAAATACATACACATACATGTGCACTCCTGGTAGAGTATGGCATATAGAGGAACCCAACATATGTTACCATTTCCACGACCATATGGATCACATTACATGATTAACATGAGAGTAGGGGACCGAGGTCGGGTTATCGTCGTCATTATGCGAGCCGTGTGTGTGTGCGTGTGTGTGCTATGCATAGTTACCGTTCGGGGGCTGTGTCATAGCCGGTTACTAGGTACTGTATGTACAGTGTAGCTAAGGTCCTATGACGTCACCACGTGAACAAGTAGCTGGTCTACTAGACTGGTGGGCCACTACAAGTTGACCGACAGACATCGAAATCAGTCAAAGGTGTGATAAAATTTACGACTCAATTGTACTCACTCTCATAATATTATTATTCTAGTGTTACTATCTATTTTAATATGGAACAACGTTTTCAAAAGTCAGTTACTGGTAAACACACATTAAATTATTTTCTCCTCGAAATACAAGTAAACAGTGTTATAAATAACGTACACTTCCCAAATACCAATTTCTGAACCATCTAAAATTTTATAAAATCAATCGACAGGAAACTTCCTTTAAATTAGTTTTTCTTCAATGAACAAATATGTAGTGCTATTTATCTTCTAAAACATTAATTAGATATACAATTTGAACCAATAAAATAAATACAGTTTTGTAAACTTATCTTAATCTAAGAGTGAGTGTTTGAATCAAGATTTCACTTCGTGGTTACGCATAAAACAATCATCACGTTTGAACAAAATCCATCAAACCGTTTCGATTGTAGCCGCGTGTACAGACAGACATAAGGTGATACATAAGTGTAAAACGCACTGTTTTGAGATCGGTCTCTCATAAAATGGCATTATCTAGAGCTTTCAAAATGTTCACGATTATAAAATTTTCTCTACATAGGATGTAAAAAATACGGACAGGAATATACTATCGCTTATTTATTTAATTTTCAATTTCACTATTCTTCCTTCCGATTCTTCTTGAAAAGACGCATGTATAAGAGGAAGGGGGTGGAGTAAAGGAGGACATGAACTAAGGGTGGTGGATCAGGGTGGGGGGGGAGGGGAACTATCTCCACGAACCAACTGTAGGAGTTTTCCTTCCTTGGTGTGTCAAGCAGTCTTGAAAATTGCGCTTTTCAAGGTCCTCTCTCTCTCTCTCTTTTTCGCTCTGTACAAGCCCAATCTCGGACCATTTTGCGAACCCTAAATCCAACCCTTACCCTCCCCCCTTCTCAACCCCCTCCCCTTACCCTTTCACGGTCTCTCCGTGAAACGATCTGTAGACTTTCAATCGAATTTGCATACTGCTCAGATCCTATTTGTATAGAAATGGCACTTATTTATTTTTTCTGTAGCGAAAACTTCTTTAAATTCAAATCACTCTGAAGAGACTGTTTTTTGAGGGTACGATACATCATCTACTTTGAGCTATTGGACTATTATCACCAACTCTCTATCTTTATTTTTTATTTAGTTGTATTGGTAACAGCGACAGTGTATTCAAATAATGTTTTTTAGTTTCTTAGGTAAAAAGTATGTTGAAATGCAAATCAAACTATATTTTTTCGTTAGGTTTTATAACTGCTGATATATCACTTTAAAATTAACACTAACACAAATGTTATTTGTTAATTAAGTAAGTTTCGTAAACAGCTCATTGTGTCACGATTATGTGGAATCATTTAGAACGGTAGGTTAAGCAAGGACTAATTAGATGATTAAGTAAGATTAAACTCGTTTCTTACACTATTGTTGTATTGAAGCAAGCGGGAACTGTTAGTGGAATTTTTTCTGCTTTGCTGATATAACCAAATTAGAAATATTATTGTTTAGAGCCGCATCTATGGGCAAACGGACCAGATGTTTGACTCGTCTTGTCTGGTTTGGTGGTGGTAGACAAGTCTGGGTTCGAGTTCCAGCCGGGTGTATTGAAAGTGTTTTTTCCCCAAGATAGTTTCCCTCTCTCCTACGCAAATGCGGGTATATTTTCTCACAACACCAACTTCCTCCACCCTTAACGCCAGTAGTGTATTTAAATATGGATATCCCGGACGGGTAGTCAGATGCAGTTGAATATAAAATAATTATCATTTTTTTCGTACCTTGTGTCTTACTATGCGTCTGGGATATTCAAGTGTTTACACTATTTAGGGTAGAAATTGAGGAAGGTAGAACTTTATAGAATGTGCATCCACATTTGCGGGAAGACCCATGATTGGAAACAGTGTAAGGGAAAAAATATCCCAAGCCACCCGACTAGGATTAGAAATATAATCTCTCCGTCATCGGTAAACCAGGCTAATTGAGACTTACGCTTATGGTCACGATGGGTCTACTGGCTAGGGTTTCCAATTAAATTAATAAATAAATAAAATATAGCTATTTTAATATTATTAAATCTATGCTTAACACAATGTTATTAATGGCTCAATCTAAGGAACAGGAATTAGGAGGCTAGTTTTGATTATGTTCAGCTAGCTTGTATTTGAGGAGAGAGGGGATTGGAAAAAACACATTAAGGCATCACACATTGAAAACTACCTTCCAATGAACCTGGCCGGGATTCGAACCATGACCGTCACAACTTATCCCATCTATTGAGTGCCTGATGACTTTTAGACCATAGGATCACTGGAGTGGATGTTGGGTCATAAAGATGTACAACTTTATTTTTGGGTTCTTGATATTGACTGTGTTTGTAAATTATTTTAAAATGAATGTGTGTTTTTACTAGAAGTACTATTTTCTGTTGTTACTTTGAAACTTATTATTTTGAACTTACGCTTTTAATTTAATATATTGGTGTTTGATAGAATAATCAGATGAAATCCTACTTTATTATTATTCTATTATCGTGACCAAATATTGTCAGATTTGGAGGAACCAATTTGTACCCCCATAGTTTAATTGATCGTTTGAATTAATTTCCAATAAATTAGTAAATGAATGGGCGCGTCAACTTGTCCACCCCGTTTTCGATTACGAGTGTCGTGTGTTGGTTAGTGCTCGGTTTAGTCGACACTGTTGTCATGACAAGAAAATTATTGTGGTTTAATCATGTCCAAGCCTACTCCATATCAATTAACTTATCTAGGTTTGAAATCGGCTGTCAGTCTCCCTTGCATAGCTTGATTTTCTCGCGAACGAACATTTGGAGCACTTTTTAGAAATTACAAACTTTTTTTTTTGCAGTCAACATTTATAACAATTTACTTTATTATTAGTGTTATTTTATAGATAATGATAATAATCCGTCAAAATTGACACTTGCAGATCATATGACTTGGCAGATGAATATATGAAAGTAAATCAATAAACATTTCTAGTCGTCAGACATGTTGATTTTAGCTCACAGTGGTAGACACGCAAACTAAGGTGACAAATTGTTAAAGTTGATAAGTCTGGTTTGCCGGTGACGAGATCAGGGTTCGAATCCAGACCATTTTGAATTGGGATTTTTTCAAATCTAAAATGGTTTTCCACTTATATGCAAATGTGGTTGTATCTACTATAATTGATGTCGTTCTGATCCCTGTGTCATCAGTGTCATTAGATTAGAACGATCCTGACAGGTATTGAAGTGAAGTGTAAACAAGGTCAAATAATTTATGCTACTTAACATTTTAAGAAACCGTATTAACTGTTTGTTACTGTGATCATTTATTTTAAATATTTAATATGTATTTGTAGTTTAAGGGTTGGAAACAGTAGCCCAATGGATTGAAAGCTTACTATCACGAATAAAACTAGTGGAATTTTTATAACATAAAATCAAAAGATGTATTTCTCTAAAAAAAACTCCAAATTTAAAGAACTAATTGGATTGTTTCAAGACCTAAATAAAAAACAAACAAACTAAACTTAATATTGTACTATGCATCATCACACGCCATTTCATATTAAAGCTCGGGATCATGTGTTAGATTCCTGGCATTGTGGAAAATGTTACTCTTAAAGGAACTGTAATTTACTAATTTATATTGTGATAAGTAGACAAATGAAATGTCTGATTCTGTGGTTGAATCGTTTAAACTCTTGCAATAGACCGAACAGCAGAGGCCGGGGAGATCGGGGTTCAAGTCTTGGCTGGGTATACTGACGGTGTTTCTTATAAATGGTTTTACACTCTCCTTCCATGCTAGTTCAGGTATATTCACGCTAAATTAAACCTTCTTAATCCTTAACGCATGATCGTAATTAGATCTTATGCATCCAACCCAAGTTAATTTGTAAGTCGTATGCTGATATAATCGGCTGGCTCAAAAAGTAAAAAAAAACAGAACAGGAAGGAAGGGCATTGTTTGGGTCGAAAAAGTGTCGAATGTGTATTACAGTTCGTTCCAAGAAATGTGATCGGTAAATTACTTTTGTAGGTACTATACATAATATTTAATTAATCAAATTAATGTAAGGTCTCTATTGCACTCAGATCCAGTAGCTTTTTCTAGCTGTCATTTACTCGTACATTACTTCGTAATAAAATTGAGGTATA
Source organism: Timema shepardi (assembly GCA_902151425.1). Taxonomy (NCBI): domain Eukaryota; kingdom Metazoa; phylum Arthropoda; class Insecta; order Phasmatodea; family Timematidae; genus Timema; species Timema shepardi. Next base: position 68,112 of record CABFVX010002609.1, on the reverse strand, counting down.
GTAATAAAGATTTCCCTTATTGGAATGATAACCATTCGATTGAAAGTCTACAGATCATTTCACGGAGAGACCGTAAGTATCTCAGTCAGCACATAACCTCTCAACCCCCTTTTACCCTTTCGCGGTCTCTCCGTCAGCACATAAGTGTTGGTTATCATTCCAATAAGGGAAATATTTATTAATATACCTCAATTTTCTTACGAAGTAATGTACGAGTAAATGACAGCTAGAAAAAGCTACTAGATCTTCTTTAGTGTCAACTCATGTGCTCCGCAGTATTCCTTTTGATACGCTTTATAAACAATTTTAAAATAACATTAATACTATAGTCAAATTTTATCAACATTGAACGCAAAACGTATATTTGTATTTCCTAAAATGTTCCCCGTGTGTCCATTAGTAAGAAAATAAAGGTAGGTATCTATAGTAGTTCTGTGAACAAACCATACTCCCTTCATGTTTGGAATTTTAAACGTATTGAAAGTTCGTTGACCTAATGCCTAGTACATCTTTTTAAGAACTATTATGATCTTACCACTTTTTAGGCCTGTCCACGACAGGTTTATTTTAATATTAACCAGCCTTACAAAACCTAGCCTCAAATTGATAAGCGCATGAAGTGTTAGGCTTTGTTAGTTAAACAGTATATTTTGGTTGTGAGAGTTAATAAAGTGAGAGCAAACTAAATTAATTATGTTTTTACTAAATTAATAAACACTTTTTATATTAAAAGACCACGTAGAAATTGGACATGAAAATGGTATGGAAAGATAATCGATGTTCAGGGTTTGACCTTGAAACTAATAAATAGTAATAGTCGATAGCCCTAGTTTAACTGGGAACTCCCTCTTTTTCAAAATAAAGGGGATGCCGTGGTCTATAGGTACCAAATCGAGTGTCGGTAAGAAATATATATTACCTTGAGATAGACCTATTTAAATTGTTGAATGAATTATAGATTTTCATCCAATTTTGTCACTGTAAGGCAGTCTTATTACATATACCCTGTTTAATATTTAAATACCCAAGGATTATAAGTACACCCCCTATTTTTAAGTTGAAATTATGAAGTGATATTGCAGAGGGTTTAACTAGCTTTACTGGATAGTTGCATTTTCCTGCTCATCCTCAAAGTAAACTGAGTTCATACTAATGTAACAATGGACCTTTCCTTCTAAAATATTAAATAACTCCTAGTTTATTTGTGCAATTTCGTCATTTCATGGACACAGAATATTAATTAGAAATATTAGTTGCGCTCAGCCCATTTCCAAATGTTTCGTGAGCTAATGAGCTCTGTGTAATACTTCCTTTGGCTCTTATCAGATATTTTTTTCAAGCTACATTTTTTTCAGTTTTTCAATCTCTCAATTGCATTAGCTTTTGACAGAAGCTACTATCATCTTCCCTTATATTATTTTTTATCTTGATAATTTTAAGCTCCTTCTATAGCTGAGAGTACGTAATACTTGTCTGAACGATTGATATCCCATTTGCATGCAGAAGAATTGGTAAAAATTACCATAAGGCATACCTCAACAGTAATATTTTTTCCCCTCCCAAATGGTAAATGATTATTCATTATAGTCTATTAAACATCAATTGATTGACTGCATCTAATGCATGGTTTGTAGTCATGGTTGACTCATTCCATACTAGCACTTTGGCATAGACGACGGTTACCTCATTACTGGCATCCCAAAGCAATGTTTTATTTTGCGTTCTACGTCAAATACATTCTGCTACAAACTCTTTCTTCCTTGTTCATGTAAGACATAACTTAGATGATTTCCGGAAGGGTATGGGGAGGCTTTCTTTATTTAAAATCTTCCCACTTTCTGCTCTGTAAGATCAGTATGTCTTATACATCTCGGAAAGCCAACTTTTCACAATAAAAATATCAGGGAGTACCGGTATCACGTTTTCTGGCAAAAGCCTCTTAAATGATACCAATAAAGTTTCTCATAGCTCCATAGGCTTGTTAGATTAACTAAATGCACAAATGATGGCAAAGATCTGCTTGAAAGGTTATGCCATGTTCACTAAAATATCTTCTATCTGTCAATCATTGGCGGCTTGTAGCTAAAATTAGTGGAGGTGCTGCTCCAGAAAATGTTGAACCTTTGTTTTAAAATTGTGTAAAATGAAAAAAAAAACATGTATAAAAAGAAAATGTATTCAAGAACTTGATAAAATCTTAACAAAAAAACATGTTTACTTACTTTAACTTAAATTGTTACAGTTCAAGCTTGATCTATTCATTTAAAAATGAAATCTATTCTTCTTGTTTTAATTTGCGCAAAAAGTTAAATAATTTTCTCCTTGATCACTGGATGAAAATGATGTAAGTTTTGTTCCATTGAAAGTACTGCAAGCGCATTTAGTCTTTCTGTTAAATAAAATAACCGAAGAAAATGAATCAAATAGAATAGCTAGAAGCAGAATAATAATCTACGTCTACACTCTTCTACAATTTATCACATTCAATAATATGGTGGTGACCTGGCGGTCTAGGGGTGAGGTGTCAGACTTCTGTGCTGGCGGCCGGGGTTCAATCCTCGGTCCCGGCACAGATTTATTTGATTACCAAACCCTTCCTTCACCTCTGGCAAGACATCTTGTGAATATGGGGAATGCCAAGCCTCCACCATGGTTCGGATTCCACGTTAAACTGTAGTTCCTCAATTTCATCTCACAATCACCCTACCATTACACATTAGCGTAAGTGCGTATAACCCGAACGGGTAGTAAGACGCGGTGCTAATAAAAATAATAATAATAATAATAATAATAATAATAATAATAATATGGTACACGATTTTTAAGCACAACACACGCTGAGTAAAAAAAAAATTATTCCACGATCACGCCAGAGCCGGCACTGCGAGAGCAACAGTGCTCTCTCTACCTCGCAGTCCCGCCTTCCTCTTCACCCCCATCCTATGTGTGCGTGCGAACAACAGTCAAACACCATGTCACTGACACTGTGAAGCGCACAGTTCAACACAAAGAATTTTGTATCTTTTTCATAAACTGGGGGATGGCTACTGAAGTACTGACATTAAGCTTAAGGAATATATATTGTACTACGAAAATAAAGAAAGAATTAAAGAAAAAGGGACTCATTATATTAAATGTTATCGATAATATCAAATGGAAATAGAGGGTGCTTCGGATCCGCATTGCCTATACACGAGCCGCCACTGCTGTTAATATATTCTTTTTAAAATAAATTCAGATTAAACTGGCATAATAAACTAGCTCAAGATAGGAATAAGTAACGTACCTTTGTACTGCTATGGCAATGAACTTCCGAGTTCCTGATGCCATAAAGTAAGTAAGTAAGTAAATACATAACTAACGTAATATAGTGAGTGAAAACAGCTCTTCACACTTTTCAATTTGCTTCAGACGCAAATCGATTCCAGAAAATAGAACAGCCAATTCAATTGTTTGTATGTATGTACTAGTTCTGTATTGTTCTGTTTTCTATGGTGTTTTTTTTTACGTTCAATTTAATGTCCGCGCGATGAAGCGGCCGGGAACTGGATCGTGACGCGGCACTGGATGCTTGTGTGTGTTAGTTTAGTTTACTATGTATTTGTGAGGCAACAGGACGTCAACTTGTAGACCTGTTAATTAAATTGCACCCCATGTGGAGCATGGGGGCAACGGGGCGGGCCTAGAGCTTATGTCACCATATCCCACTTTAATTTTCCAGTTCTAGATAGGTTCAAAAGGTTACGGATACACTCACTCTATGGCACAAAATGGTAAGAGACCTGACTCCAAGCGTAAAGTGGCCTTTATTTGAACACAATTTGACGCCAAAAATAATAATATAATTATGATTTTGATCTTAAGGTTTAAAGTTTGGAATTCAAGCTATACCTAGTGTTTACCATTAGAGCGATCCGGTTAAAGGTTAAGTTGGTTAAAGTTATTTCGTTGGCTGATATACTCCTGAGTTGACATTTTACATCAAATTCTTATTATATATATATATATTTATATATATATATATATATATATATA
>CABFVX010002609.1:45960-63191 GCA_902151425.1 Timema shepardi | reverse complement strand
GGGGGGGGGGGGGGGGGGGGGGGGGGGGGGTACTGTCCACATGTTTGCTTGAATCGGAACTCAATCACCGTGAAATTAGCCTATCGTGCCGATACTGGGGCTTTTCTAGCGACCATATCAAAGCTACCCGGCTATGAATGCGTGATAATGGTCCTTCTGTATTTGAAGAGCTATTGAAAAGGGTAGTAGGTGGATATCCCATGGGTATAGGGGGGATGAAAGGGATAATATTAAATTAGATAATTGAATAAATATTAAATTTGAAGAAAGTTAAAATTTTAAAAGCATTTCAAATAACGCCACTTTAATTAATGAACGTCACTGAAAGTTCTTGGCGTAAGTTCCGGGCTAAAGTAATACAAAAATACCATTTACTATAAGGATACATACTTAAAATATCTCTTTATGTTAAAATTACTTTTTTTCTATACACTCATTTCTCCTATATAACCCTATTTCTTAGGAACAGTTATATAAACTACCAGAGTATATGAACGGAATTTAATTCTGTAGACGAGTGATTGTAAATTTAAGGCGTGGTAAAACACACATCAGAGGTTGAATGATCAAAGACAGTGGTTCTCAAACTATTTCATCCCATGTACAGTAGCCCTATGGCTTCTTTGGTTCTGACTGGCAGCTCACAGCTGACTTCTGACAGTTAACATTTAGGTATAATATCTAAATTTTGACCGTCAGAAGTGACAGCTGTTGAACACATATTTTTGCAGATCATATGGTTCAGAGTAGGGATAGATAATTTGGTCTGGTAACTTTTCAAAACTTTTAGCTGTCCGGTGTGAGCTGTCAGTCAGCACCAAAGAAGCCATGTGGCTACTGTAACTCTATAAAAGCTACGAGACTTACTGAGGGAACCCTATGTTTTCATGTCTCATCCCCTCTTCTTTTGCAACAAGTTTTTGAGATTTAACTAAGAAATGTATAGTTGATCTGTAAGCTTATGTTATAAATTAAGATTAAAACAAAATCAATTTATGTCTTACATTTATGTTAGATAATATTTTACACGAGAAAAATAATATAACTTCAAAATAAACTATTACCTATCAAATTTTTAATAGTTTTTTTTAGAACGTAATAATGTTGAAAAGTTATTTCATTTTGTTTTCATTAATTACTAAAATGGATATGCTTCTACTGAGATATATTTTTATGAATATTTAGCATACAAATTTGGAAGCACTAGAAATGTTTTTACCACCATTACGTTTAATCGTCTCACGTAACCATAAACACCCGTTCATGGAGCCTAGTTTGAGAACCACTGGTCTAAGATGCTACTCTAGTATTAGACTGGACTGCTGGTCAGGTATAAATCGATACTCTACTCAGGTTTGGTGTGTTGAAGGTGAGGTTTCCTATATGTTCGACAATGCAAATGCGGGTATATTTACTCTAAATTTTTATACTTGATTCAAAATCCATGTAAATATGGGAATAGGGTATTGAAACATGAAGCACAAAAATTACTGGTGAAGTATTTGCACGTTGGAATAACATAATTATACCTACTTTTGAAAATATCCTAAACTTAAAGTTACCGGCAAGATTTACCTAAATACGTAAAACTGTGATATTGTGAAATTAATTTAAATATATTTACTTAGCTCAATTAGAGAGCAATGCCATTAATTAAGGTTCTAAATGTACAGTAAAAAATCGTATGGCTGGATCCTTCGGGGTCGATCAGGATATTTGAATAATCTATAGAGATAATAGTCCATCCATTACTTAGTGATGCTTGAAAGGCTTAAGGCATCACTCTCGTAGTTAAAATCTTGATCAGGTGTACTGAGACTATTTTTTCTTAAATTACTTTTCATTCTTTCTCAGGGCAAATGCTGGTACGCTTTAAGCATTTAATGGTACTTATACCTAACCCATTGGCGTAATTATTTAATATGCGTGTCACCCAAATGAGTAGTGAGATGCAGTGGCAAAAAATAAACTAGTGGGTCTTCTTTATGATAATGTTTGCCTAGTATCAATATACTCAAATATTATGTCAAGTGAATTCTGTCAAGCATTTTCAATTTAGACTAGTATGACCGAAATATGTTTTGAATATATTTGGTGGTTTCTAAAGTAAATTATAACCAAGAAAAATATAGCCAAAATGTGTGATATCTTATACACGGTTGGTGTACGAAGGAATAAGTTTAAATGGAATTATAGATCATTGAAAATGGTTACTTAACTTACAGGCTTTTACAAAAGAAAGTGACAGCAACCAATCAGACTGTTCAGAGGGCGTTGGCTGCAGGTAAATTTCCCGTAATATTGGAAAACATCTTAACCTAAATACACAAGAAATCATCCGGATGTACAAGATACAGATAGCAACTAAAAGACAAAAACACAAAGAGGTTGTAATACTTTAACAAAAAATGTACGTACATATATATTATATATGTATATATAATAGTATTATAACTGTATTATATATATATATAATAAATGTGTTATTATATTATATATGTATTATATATTTATATATAATATATATGTATTAAATATTATATATATTTAATACATATATATATATATTGCTATTATAATATGTTACAGGACAATAAATATTTATTAGGGTGAATAAACTTAAATTGCATTCATATTTTAAAATATGGTATTTTGTCTCATGTCAAACTAACAAACAAAAACTATAGTAGTTGGGTGTATTTAATTTATTTATAATATATTGCATTTAAAAATATACTAATATTACAGTTAGACATACTGAGGTTTTCTTAAATTCAACCAAGTCAGTAAAATCGTGAAGTATATTTTTATTTTTTATCTCTACTCGCTGACATTTACTTTCTCGCAAAAAAAATGCGTAAAGAACATTTCGGGGAAAAAATATATATGTCAAAAGAATGAGAATTGTTGACTTTTTAACGCAATACAGTATATGTAACATTATCAAGAATGAAAGTAGCAGTCCATTGCGAACACAGAATAATGAAGAGTATGAAGTTGGTAGCATTGTCACGTACCTCTTGGTACAATGGACGTGCTTTTCGGCGCATACACGATGAACATTTAAACAGCACCAAAACAAGGTAAGCGGAAAAGTTTGGCTGTCGGTGAGGGGGTATATGCAGAAGTGAAGGGAGTTTGGATAGAAAGAGAGAAGGAAGATTCTGGTAGAATTATGTTGGGTTGGCTTGTTGTTTTTATAATTTTCTTGATTTCGATAGATAGCCATCAATTTTTTATTTTACCAAATGTACCAAAACCATTAAAATTAATGTTGGAAATTAGTGTTACTAAAGCTTTGTATAATTTTTCTAATACATTGTTTGCAGAATAAAAAACGAACAAACATGTTCAAGTTACATTATTAACTTTGTATGATATAGTATTCTTAGCATAGATCCTTGGGTGTATGTCTTTCATAACGCTGTTAGGGTACGGATTGTTAATATAGTTACATTTGCGTGAAGGGTGGTTGAGAAGCCATTTGGTAAAAACCTCCCTTAGTGTGCCCACGTGGGACTAAGTTTAGTCCCACTTCAGTGCCTCAGTAAATATTTACTTGAGGTTTATACCTTTAGTTCTATTTCAACAACTATCAACTCATTTGACTATATTGAAAATAAGTACAGAGGTAAAAGTAAACACGTCTTATCCCAGCTTGGCCACCTGTCAATCATGATTAGTTAGTTGACAGTGACAGCTTGAAAGAAAGGTTGACCGAATGATTCGAAATTACACGTGGCAAACCTACCCTCGTCTATGATCATTTATAATATAAGAGGAAATAGTTAAACATAATACTAGAAATTGGGACTGCGTAACAGCATAACACACATGATATAAGGTAAGGATTACAACAGACCTTCTATCGTCTACAGTCGTTCACCAACCCATTCTTGTACACCAGATGTCATCCACCTTGATGTGAAAAGGTGGCATCTAAGAAGTTTGACGGGATGATGATAATTTTATTCCTGTGAAATACATAAAAATAATTTTCACGGATCAGGGACAAAGAACTTGATTTTATTACAAGTGTACAATCTTATTATAATTTAAAGGCTACTTTGTACTGCGAGAGAACGGGTAAAATATTGGACGATTGATCCAATTCCAGCATTCCTTAAGTCACTGTTTTAATGCCCGACAGCTCTTAACATTTTACTTGTGGACGATGGAACTGATGAAAGGAACCTGATTAACGCTGATTTTAAATGCACATAATAATATGCATTTTCAACTTTTTTTGAAGATAGAACCTTCAAAGCGAGTTCCTTTCAGCTTGATCATTTACACGCAATTCACTTAGATATAGAATATACTAGTCGATTGACGAATGTAGTTCCAGAATTCTTCGCATCATGCCCAAATAAAACAACTTAAACATATACTCGAATACTTTCATTAATAAAAAATAAAAAATTGCCATTCAGTCTCAAAATAATTATAGTTGACTTTTAGTGAAGCTGCAGCAGTAAAATTTATCAAAAATAAATATCCTGACTGTCAAATATCGCTGTGCTACTTCCATTTGACTAATGTATTATTTTTTAAGAACTGGGTGAATTATGATGATAGGAACTGGAAGTCCTATGGAAAGAGACTCTACACAACGAATTGTTTGGAACACTGGCATTATAAACTCCATCCAAAAAAATCACCAAAGTGAAACACAATTTAGGAAATTTTGTGAACATTTTAAAACAGGAAGAAATTACTGTTGAAACAACTAAGAGACGACTTTAACCTAACGTGGAATACAAGCGATAATTTGGGAAATATGACCCTTAACCGGAAATTCATAACAACATTTTAAATTATTTGTTTACATAGATGACGATGTCAAAATAAACCTGTTACAATACTGTTACAATACTTACCATTTGATTTCTATTTTTTCTCTACTTTTCTACCTTAACCTATAAACTAAGCACTGAAGCGGGATCAATCAAATTCAATGTGGGAGCAGGTGCCAGAATGGGACAATTTTTACAGGCGCCGAAGTGGAAGGGACTTAATTGGGCTAATACCTGGGACTAAAATCTCAAACTCCACATAACCTGCAAGGCAGACTAGATGAGCCTGACATCTTGTCTATGCACAGGTATGCCTTTATAAACATAAATATGTATACACAGATGATTTACAATCCAATCTAGCCCACACTAAACTAACCACCTCCCTAGCGCTTAGGTGTTTATTTATTGAACAGCCGGACTAGCACGTATACAAATAGTAAAATATATATTTAACAGGACCACCTGGTATTGAACCAAAACACTTATCGACCACTCTAACTACTGACATACGTGGAGGGAAGGAGCCAGGAGTGGAGGATGAGATCATCTGACCACTAGAACCAATAAATATACACTTGTTTTATTTTTCACCGTCCGAGATTATATCACAGGTGCAATCATTCAATGTATAGCCTCTTTTTTATCTCTTACCGTCCATTATTTTCTAACAGCTGCAACCAATGAATGTTCTCCCTCATTTTTATATCTCACCAAATAAATATCACTGTTGGAACCAACCAATTCCCATCCTCATTTCTATCACTACCTCTCCGAGATACTTTCACAGCTGCAACCAAACAAAATACATACTCATTTTTATCCACACCCATCCTCTATTTTTATATCTCACAGTCCCCACCAGGGAAAATATACCATCGAGAATGGGGTTCAAACACAGTCCCGGTAATTTACGTCTTTGTGGGATGATTGTGTTCCTGTGGTCTTCCGGACCTGATACTACTCGACGTAATGGACAAGTAATGAACTGTAATTCCAGGTCAATCTGTTTCCTCTTCCACGACACACCGTGGTGGGGGTGGGGTAGGTGTTGTTGAATTACAATGACAAAGCGCTTTGTGATTACTGACGTACTCATGTGTACACACACACACAAGCATACGCACGCGATTCTGATCAACTGCGTGGCTCAGGACTCAGGAATCATAGAGGTAACCAACTATACCTCTGGTCTAAGAAGTTTTACTTAACCTACGAGCTCTACGTATACTTACGCTAACAGGCTGAGAGTCAGGGATGTAGTATTTGTTGAGGTTTCACCCCAAATTGGTGTGAAAGAGGGAAAACGGTAAACCATTTAGGAAAAAACTACTATGGTAAATCCGAATGGGATTCATACCTTTCTATTCCTAGAAAACCAGATAAGATGAGACTTCATGTCTGCCAGTGAATATTCCACGCTGATGATGGTGAAAAAACAGATAAAACAATTTCTCCTTTTCATAACTATTAGCTTATACTTTTGGTAATTGTTGAGCTAAACATATTAATGGATTTTTCTTAAAAGTACCCTTTATTTACTTTTTATTCACATGGGCCACATTTGTAATATTCCCTACTTTTCATTTAATATTTATGTTTCTGTAATTGAGTGTTTAATAATGTGTAAGGGATACAGATAAAATTCAGGAAAGTAGATAAAATAATTAAATATTTATAAAAGATTGATGTTGGAGCTTCTAACATTAAAGCCAAGGCTAATGCGTTGCTGATTTGATGAACAAGTCATCGGCTGCTCACCCAAAATTAATTAGAACTTGGTCGCTCTTTTTTGATGTTTTAGATTAGGTGATTTTTTTGTTTGTCTTGTAAAACTCGTTAGAAACAAAGAAATCGTATGAATATAAAAAGTATGGTAAAATGGATTAAGCCTGTGCGAAGGTTTGAAATTTCAAATCCGATTTTGAATTGAATCAAAATTTGTAGTGTTTTAGAAATTTGAATTGATTAAAATTCAAAATCCAAATAGATCCTGTATTCAGGTTAGATGGAATGTAATAATCTGAAATTCAATGATTTAACTTTTTACAGAAATTAACATCACTTTGTTATCAAACTATGACTTACAATTATTTCATCAATAAAATTTCACCAATTCTTGATGACATATTTAAATTTTATTTTAACGGATTAGCTCATATTATTTAACTGATCTAAAAAAATTGTAGTTACTTAAATAGTGAAATTCTATATTTTGAGACAGTCTTAAGACTGTATATATTGAATTTGATTAGAAAACAAATATAGCTTAGCTAATTATTAGATTTGGATTCTATTTTAAATATTTTCCACTATAAAATCTTTGACTTGGATTCTATTTTAAAACTTTTCACTGTAAAATCTTCTATTGAGATTCTAGTTCATTTTAACCTTTTCACTACAAATACTTTGTTTAGAACACGATTTTAAACCCTTTAACTATAAAATCTTATATTTACAGTCAAGTTCACAATAAAACCATCGATTCAGATTTTATTTTAAATCTTTTCACATTAAAACCTTCGATTCATATTAGATTTAAAATTTTTTGCTGTAAAATTTTCGATTAGGTCTATTTGAAACCTTTTAGTCATAAAATTTTAGTTTTGAAAATCCTATAAATCATCATAGTCGATTTGGAATTGATTTGATATCTTAAGAAAGGATTCGGATTCAATTCTCGCTTCAAAATCATAGATTCTCAAAGGCTTAGTGAAAATATATTTTGAAAAATATGAAGTACCTAGTTAATCTCAGTAGATTCTTGGGTTTAAAGACATTCAATAATCTAAAATGGGGAGCAAGGAATATTTACAATAAATACAATAGATTAAAACAAGAAAAAAATAGAATAATTACATAGCTAACAATATTAAAAAGAAAGAACAATATGAATATACGAGTATATATGTCGACTAGTAATAATATTACACGGATATTAAATCTTGGAATGGAGAGAAGGCTTTTATTTTAATTGAGAACTACAAAGGGTTTCTTTGTAAAAAGCTTATGAAATCCAAAAAACCCAAAAAGATTTAAAAAACAGAAACTTGAAGTTCGTCATTAAACTGAGAGAGACGAGTTGTGAAAGACAAGAAATAATAAGTAGAAAATGCCTGCATAAGCATTGAACAAGGGCGGAATACGTTACATTGAATGAATGTTTTGCTAAGCTACATACAGTCCAATTTTCATAGGAAGAGACGTTTTAAGAATAAAAACTTTATTTTTTTTCCTGCCAAAATTGAAATTTTACTATATTATTATGTGTTATTTTTATAGGTATTAATAATATAATTGATTACTCTATTAAAATTCACAGCTGCAATTAAACAAGACCTGGCGTATGAATACGTGAAAGAATTAACTTCTCCAGCTTCCTATGAAAATTTGACTTTAGGCTAAATTAATTTATTATATATAAGTAATTATATAAAAAAAACTTATGTAAAATTCAACAGATAATAAACATAAAATTAATTAAGAAGGATATAGAGGATTGTTCAAATATAATTGTGTAAGTAAATGAAGAACGCAAAATTAAGAAATATGTTTTGTGTCACTGTTTCCCAACCAGTGGTCCGTGAGCTGCCGGTCCATTAATAGATTCTTAATTTTGCATGTATTTTACGATTGTGTATAGAAATTACAACTATGATTTATTTTTTCTGAGAATAAAATTTGTTTTTAAATATTTCGAATCAAAAATTCCTTGGGATTAGTCGTAAGTTTAACAAGTCATTTTTCGTGGGAAATACACATAGACTCTAAAAACTTCAATTACATGTTTTGTTTGTTTGTTGGTGTCATTGATAATAAGTTAGTTGTGCTCAAGTGTAAAACTAAGCAAAACCTAAACTCCTAACCAATATTTTAGCACCGAGGTTTACTAACCTTTCGGGATATACGCTTAACTACTAACGACACCAATGGTTTAAGGGATTAGGAAGGTTATATTTATAGGAAGTTTATCCACATTAGTGTGAAGTTAGAGCGGAAAATAATTTTGGAAAAACCACCCTCAGCACACCCGACTGAGATTCGAACCTTGATCTCCCAGTCATCTGCAGTCTAGTCTACTGCGATTGTAATGCGTTAGACCACGAAGCGGGTCCCTAACTAATTCATCGATAGCTTATTTAAACAGACCCTTACTGATGGCTTAGTGAACTAAATATCAAGATTATCTTGACTTAGAGGTTGGGGTTCAAATCCTTGATGTGTGTGCCTAGCGCGTTTTTTTAACTAACTGGTTTACAACTCCTTTTTATTGCAACTGCGGGTTGATTTATCTAACTTATACCTTTCTCATATCAACCCCGTTAATGTAGTTAAATGCGTACTATACGCACAGATGTAGACTAAAATAAGGACACGTGTTACAACTAATGCAAAATTACCAAAATTAGATAAAGATAAAGCTTTTGTGAAATAAAGACTTAATATGAAAATAATCTATGCTGGTTTTTCTAATCTTTTTATCTTACTAGTTCTTCATTTAGAACAAATAATTTTGCTGGTTCAATTATAAGGAAAGTTTAGGACCATAAAAATCAAAGATGCAACAATATTTGATGAAAGAGACAGTACAAAATGAAATGATATAAGAAATAAGGTCAGAGAAGACATGTAAAAGGGAAGTGAATAGAGAGATTGTTTGTGGGTGCATATTTGTGTTTGTCACTGGTGGAGGTAGAATAATTTCACGAGTAAAAGAGGGTAGAGGGAGGCGGGGCAGGAGGATACACAGAAGGATGCAAAACGTTAGACAACAAAACCGTTACACTTTAGGTTTCCACATCTGCATTTCAATTACCGCTTCTATTGTCTTAATGAACTCGACACAAAAACAAATTCGTGCTCTGTAAGTAAAGTTATAGCATTTCGGGAGGACTGTTAAGGCGGTAGATCGCGGCACTTGACTTAATAACATATATCTGACATTTCCATGAAGTAAAGTTTTCATAGACTTTCTAGTTCTAGTACTTAGATTATCTTTGTATCATTGGTGTATTTTAGTTTTTAGTTTTAAGACTCATTAGTATCAGTACTGTTTTTTTTAACGAATTACAATACCTCTATCTAACCAAAGGGAACAATTTAAAGACGGTGGACATGTTGACAAAGACGTCAGTCTCATATAGTTTATATGGTTGGATATTAAATTCCAGCCGAGTGTTCAAAGGGTGTTTTTCCAAAATAGTTTTTTTACTCACCCTCCACACAAATGTGGGTGTATTTTCTCAAAATTTTACCTTCCTCATATTCACCCAGTTAGTGTTAATATGAGGATAATCCTGACGGGTGTTAAGATACAATATAAATTAAAATAAATCCAGTTATTAATTTTTTAATGGAACTTGGACACTAACAATTACTATTCGAGGATTTTTATCTTTATGGTATATATGAAATGACCATTCAGTTATCCCCACAAAACTAGTACAATATTATATGATTGAGTAAATAAGGTAAACAAGTTTGTTTATATAGTTTCTAGTAAACTGGTTCAGGATCGTAAATATTCACCGTGGTTGCCAATTTATCTCTCAGCTTTGAAAGCCACGTCTAGCAAGGAAAAAAAGTGAAAATAGCTAGAAGTCTTATCTAATCTTCAAGCAATAAATTTTAACCGATGTTCCTGTACAATGCCTAATGACTTTAAGCCTGGTTACTGTCACGTTAAAGATTATACAAACACACCGATAGAGTTGGCTCAATGTCAACTTGCTAAGTTTATGACCTTCTGGAGGTCAAGTTTGGAAGGGGATTACTGTCCGTGCTAGGAATATTTGCGCTGAAAGACAGTTGCACGAAGTGACACTTGCGTGGGACCACCCCATACCCAGCGAACTTGGCTGTAACTCCAGATCGAGCTGTGACACACTTGCCTGGGATGAGCTATGTTTTTTTCTATCCTTATCAATTTATTTAATTTGTTTTTATTTTAAGATACTCTTAGCCGATAGGATATTGTTTCCAGGGAACACTGCGTGGATGTAGTCTCTTTTCGTTTCCCTTCTAATTTTTAGTTTTTAGTAAGCTCGTCAAATATTTTTATACGCGATTTAATATTTATTTTCTCTTTTTAATTTTCATTTGTTTTTTTTGGTTCGGTTTAGGCCTAGAGTGGCTGTTTTACTCTAATTTCTGAATGTAAGCCATCACTTTAAGGACATTTCTAAGATTTCCATTTTCTTAGGGTTTTGCAAGGCTTCATTACTGGCTTTATCAAACTTGATTTTTTTTATTGCCCTTTTGGTTAAGAAGTTTTCTGTCATAAGTAGAGAATGGTCGAATCCACTATTTCTCGAATTGGAATCTACATTTTATTTTCTAATCTCAAATCTCGAATCCGAATCCTAGCAAATTGTTTGAATATTTAATGATTTACAAACAGACTTACATTATGCAATACAGGCCTAAACTGTAGATTAAGATTTATTTCAAACATGTTTTCAATTTTAATCAACCACCCCTCGCAAAATACAGGTTAAAATCCAGCCAAATTAATCAATCTAGACTAATATTATTGTTTAAAAATCAAATCAATCAAAATTTGTGTTTTTTTAGTTATTTTTAAAAGTTTTGTTAAAATGAGCTAAGCTTCAAAAATGCCATGTGAGATAAACAGATTAGGCCTAGTTATCCTTTGATCAACTTTAATCATAATTGAAGGATTATAATTTATTTTATTAAGATAGCAAAAATAAAAATACAAACGGATATTTTTAATATAGACTAAAAAAACATGCTTAACAATTAAACATACATTAAAAATAGTGAACTCAATAATGCGTAAGTATGTTTTATTATTATTATTTTCTTAAATATACATTATCTATTTTCGCAGAGAAAACAAATATATTCGATTCTTTCGATATATCGATTTCTGAGAATACATTCTATTTAAAACACGAACATATTTTCTACTACAATATGTTCATTCCCACTTTATAAGGCAGGACTTCATTTGATTATTTTTACAATTACTTTCAATAACGTATTTCAAACAATAATAAACTCTTAGTTAAAATCAATTTTAACAAAATAATGGATTAGCAAGTCCTTATTTGATTCTTAAAACTCGAGAGCGCTTACTAAGTGAGCAGATTAAACAAACAATCGATATACGAAACGTAGGCCGGTAGGAATAAATACAGTTTTATTGGTGTCTGATCATTGACAGTATTTATTTTTCATGAAACCAAACAAAATATCTAACTTAAGGGTCGTATGTAATAAATTGGAGCTATTTGCATATTTGTAGATAATTAAAACCATTTGGGTAGTAATAATTAACAGTATATTTATTTTAATCGTCAATCGAGTGAGTAAACATAATCTACGTCATGGCAACCGACTTTTTATCGTGTGTAATGACCGCTGACTTTGTATCATGTGTAATGTGTTCTTATTTATGTTTAAAAAAACCGTAATTTGTTTTATTTATTTCTAGTTTATTTGTAATTATAGTTTTGATTTTCAGTTTTTGAAGAGTTTTAATGTGTCATTAAAATATTTACAAGATTGTTCGTGAGATGAAAGTTTTTTTTATAAGTGAGCATGTGCCGAAACGACTGAGTTCAAGTTTCCCATAGAGGCGGGGGGTACTAGCCACTTAAGATTTTCCACACCAAACTTTTTTTTTAAATAATGATTTTATTCATGCTAATCTCTTTTGTCCGATAAAATAAATATTACGTATTAAGTTGTGCTTTTAAAGTAGGCCTAATTAAGTAATTTTTGAATTCAAAATATTATGCTTTGTCTATGAGGTGAAAGATTCGACCAACGAATCCAATAAAACACCGAATCCTCAAATCTCTAATACTTGTCAGGATTCTGTGGATTTGAGGATTCGAAGATTCGAGTGGCCCATCTCTAGTCATAAGTGTGTCCGGGTACTCATCATATTCTCGGAGGGTGTTGATAAACGAGTAGACATTCGGGTGTGCCCTTGAAACCAAATTGTTTAACCTTCTGTTCCAACCTTCAAGAACGTTGTTTGTTCGACGCCATCTGCAGGAACATTTCCATATATCTCGTAGAATATTATAGTTTTAAAGCCATTGATAGATCAAGTAATTGTCGAAATCTCAGAGTTTTTCATTTTCGGGTGTGTCTTCTTGTATGCATTACCAAACATCTTATTTAGTGGTACGTATTCCAGTGCACCGCACATTCGAATGTGAAGCCGAACTTCTTCGTTTGCGTTGTACTAAGTCTCTAGACCAAGTTATTGCACGTTCCTCCTACATAGACTGGTTGTAGTGATAGCTGCAACCGTACATATTTACTAATGATAACAAATATTTTACTGGCTGAATACTGGACTTCTCAAAATCAGTGACGACAGATTTTGGATTTCAGCCAGGCACGCAATTTTTCACTGCTATAAATAATCGGTCATAGGTTTCGCATGTCTTGTTCAGTAGACGTGTTCCCGGGTTGAACGGCTAAACTTTGGGAAGTGGTAGCAGATAAAAAAACTAACTCAAATTGTATTTAAGAGATTTGATTGTTTTAGCTTCCTTTTTGCTCAAACAACAAAAAACTAAATCAAAACATATATTTTTCTGCAGAGGCTCTCGGCAATGGCTTAGTATTAATTTTCCTGGAAAATGAATCAATTGTACTGGAACTGTGGCTTGGCCTCGTCATTCACCGGATTGAACGCCATTATATGTTGTTTGTATGTAGATCTCTCAAACAAAAAGTGTATGAAGTGCCTATTAACGACCTTCAATCATTACGACAAAGTATAACGCAAGTGTGTGAAGAATCAATAGTCGCACAAAGTCGGTCAGCAACTCGTTTTGTCATTGATAGGTGCAATGCTTGTCTCCGGACTTGAGGCCATCAATTTGAACAAAATAAATATAAAATATTCTATTTAATACCTACCTAATTTGTTTTTAATTAGATTTTTGTTGTTTGTGCGAAAATAAAGGGAAAACTAGCAAATCTCTAAAATACATTTTGAGCTGGTTTTTTCTACTAACACTTCCAAAAGTTTAGCCGTTTAATCCAGAAATACCCTGCATACGGGAAAAGCCAAATTAAAAAAACATAGAAAGTTGAAACTTCTATAAGCCCACGTACTTAGTGAAATCTTCAACTCTGCACCTCTGGCGCATTCCTTTACTTTCACAGATTATATTCAAAGCTTAATACCTTTCACAGCTTGACCATCAATGGGTGTAGCTCGAAAATAAATATATCTAGAAAGATTAAACATTGAATACTTATTTATTGAAACCTTATGGAGTGCACCTCTAGCAAAGCTATATATACATTGGTTATGTTTTTGAGGTAAGTGCGTCAGAGGTCACTCAATATAAGGTATAATGATCAAGATATGTAAAAGTTATAAAATTACATGTGTGTAAATGCTCAAGTTTATAAGTACACAAACCAAGATTTTTCATAGTTCTTTGTTTAGGAGCTATCCACATCACTGGTCAGATGATTTATGACTTCAACCACCTAGCATTGGTCTATGAAAGTAAAAGAAAAGTATTTCCGTGGGGGTTTCCTTAAATACAGTATATAAAACTATGCTAAATATAAGATTGGTTTGTATGCTACCAAAAACAGGTCTAGTAAAATGGTTTAGTTGGCTAATTCCCCCCCCCCCTCCATTGCTCTATGTTTACTACCCATCTAGTTTTAATTCACATTTACACTAGGGTACGGGTGAAGACGGTAAAATATAGAGGGGGTGTATCTATATTTGTGTGGAGAAAGAGTTGTCAAACCGATTAATAAAAAACACCTTCATTTATCACAACCAATCTTGTATATGTCGATTCCGACTTCTTAGGTCACGTGACCACCAGTGTGGGGTCTATTTTTCAATAATTTTTTAAAAGTTGATAAAATACATCATTGTATTTGTTGATTTCATTGAACATTTTTTCCTTCATTTGAATGACTTATTTCAATGTATTTTTCTTTTATTAATATTCTGTAAATAACAAAATTCCCACTTCAACTTGTAACAGACTTGTGCGTCTTTATCTAATAATTATACACACACACACACACATGCACATGCATTGAAGGTATGGAATCATAACAAATATGAGTAAACAAAAAAAAGGCTTGAGTAGACGGCTTTCACAAATTAAATAAAAGGTACTGTTATAATTTCACATTCCGTTTGACCAAGTAATAACATTTTGTCTAACCCCGTAGGGATTAGCTAGATTTAGTCCAGTCAAAAACTTTTCTTCTTCAAACAAATTGAAAATTCTGCTTATGATTGTAATGAGTGGAACCTAATATATTTGGTCGAGTCAAAGAACACTCGGTGAAATGTTTTAATACTCATTTTTGCACCGCTTGGTAAAAATTATATTTTCAATTTAATATCTATATGTATATTTAATGATATTTTACTGTTTATTAGTCAAAAAACCTTGAATATTGGTTAAATTTGATGTATATTTATCTTGTAAGGGCACCAGTCTCATCCAGTCTGATTTGGTGAGGAGACGGGGTTAGAATACCGTAAGGGCTTTCTTAGTTTCTTTCCTCCATGAATGGTTTCTTAATCTCCTCCATACAAATAAGTGTAGACTTTAATAAAGCTTTAGTTACTCATCCCTACTCCATTAGTGTGAATTTATGGTAGCTCAGACGGGTAGTACGATGTGGAGCATGGAAATGCATATTGTTTGTTTAGTTAAGAAGAGAAACGGAGTTGTAACGAATGTCCTTTATTTAAGGATTTATTTACCTAACTTAATGGTTTATACCGGTTTATTCACCTAAATTTTTCTTACAGAAGATATATTTTCTAGAACACTTTCCGGGATATCCACAATTAACTACGCTATTGGGGTGGAGATTATTAGTAAAGTATAACTTTGATCAAATATACCCACATTTGAGTGGGGTGAAAAATAATCACCCACAATGCACTGTGAACACCACGCGTAATTCTTATGTGAACGTCCTTGTTCAGGTATGTCATTTCTGGCTTAATATAGGTCTTAGTTGTTATTGATATGTTTGGCTCACTAAGAGTTTGACGTTCGAATATATCCTATGTTCGGGCACTAGGTAACTAGTAATTCTACGAATAGGTTACTACACATTAAATATATATCACATACATTAATTTTATATGTATTTATTGAATCACTTCCTAGCTTTTATTGCTATCAAAGTAAATCTAACCAATCATAACAGGAGAGAAACACACCTCTGTATCTGTTGATATGTTAGAATAAAAGTCTACACCCAGATAGCCCACTACACTGCTTTACCATTTGACTGCTTAAAATACAGTTGGAGTGCCTACTGTATCTCTGTGGTATTTTTGACTGTTTAAAGCACAGTAGGAGTGCCCGTTGCACATAATACCATTTAACTGCTTAAACCACATTTGGAGTGCCTGCTATACATCAGTGTACTTAGACTGTTTAAAGCACAGTTGGTGAGCTTGTTGTAGCTTTGTGCCTTTAACTGTTTAAAGCACAGTCGGAGTGCCTTATGTATCCCTCTATCATTTTACTGCATAATACACAGTGTGAGTGCATGTTTTATATCTATGCCATTTGATTTTTTAAAGCACAGTTAGAGTGCCTGTTGTAACTTTGTGCCATTTGTCTGTTAGAGTAAATTAGGAGTACCTATTGTACCTCTGTTCCATTTGACTGTTTAAAACAAATTTTGAGTACCTGTTGTGCCTCTAAGCCATTTGACTGTTCAAAACACAATCGGATTTCCTGTTGTACCTTTGTACCATTTGACTGTTTGAAACACAATTGGCGAGCCTGTTGTACCTCTGTGTCATTTGACTGTTTAAGGCACAGTTGGAGAGATCTTTGTAACTTTGTGCCATTTGACTGATTAAAACACAGTTTGAGTGCCTGTTGCACTTATCTACCATTTGAATGTTTAAAACAAAATCTGAGTTCCTGTTGCACCTCTTTTACTATTTGGCTGTTTAAAAAAACAGTTTGAGTGCCTTTTGTATACCGTACATTTTTACGTATAGAATCACAGTTTTTCCTGTGACTTAATCCGTGGAGGTGATTGTGTCAACCTCATATTCTTATGGAAGGATCAAGCAATTAGAATCCAGCTTGACAAAATTTATCTTCAAAAACATATTTAAATAATGTGCTGAGGGTATATTTGTTTTGTTCCTGCTTTCACTCAAACAAAAAAACAACGACATTGTTCCATCCACATTGAAAATCGGGGGCTTGGTGGTAGAGAAGAAAATACTCCTTCTAAATCACTTGAGTCTTATAAACCATGTTTAAAAACAAACTACACCATCCCCTTGCAAAGCAATTATTCTTAACCTTGTTTAGAAGCGAAGCCCAAAATATTCTACAATGGTAACGTGAGCCCTATAAATTTGTAGATTTCAATAATAATTAAAATATAAATATGTCCCTTCCTCCCCCCCCTTAC